>JAUPFR010000009.1:31774466-31919466 GCA_036925125.1 Oreortyx pictus
CCTCCTCTTTGCAGGAGTAAAATTATTTTCAGAAGTGGCACAGGAAGAGTACTAAATTATTTTTGTTTTAGAAATACATCTTTTTAATACAAAGTCTGAGACTTTTCTTTTTGCCTGCAAATTCTCCTCATTAACATCCTCACTTAGAGGAGTATTAATCACATTGTTCCATTTAGGAGCAAATAGGAATGCTTTGCTTCAGCAGTGCTCCTTGCACAGCCATCCCGTGGTGAACACACAATCCCTTATATACATCTATATATTTTAACACTGGTGACAGGGACTTGTCAGGACATTATTTAGGAAGCGGTGGCTGTTAACAGAGACCCTGGAAAAGCCATGCAAAGAGATTCAGAGCTGCGGAGCTCAGGCCTGAGGCACCCCGTGCTTTATTTATCTCTCGCCCTGCTGCTCACCGTGGTTGGGTCAGCTCATTTAATTCAGAGCTCACTCCTGATAGGGTGATAGGGAATGCTCTGAGCATTGCTACTCTGCGGGGGAACAGGTCACCCCGCAGCATCTGCGGTCCCTAGAATTAAGGAATTGCATCACAGTGAGAGTGTTCATCTTCTCCCCGGTGAGGGAAAGGAGAAGTTAGTGCCACTGACTCACTGAAATTTCGCCTCTTAGGAAACGAGTGAGGCATCAGTGGGGAGAATCCTGCCCAAATCCAATGGGAGGGAGATAGGCAGTAATCATACCCATGATTGCACACACGTGCAAAGGGTCTGTTAAAGCTTAACAGAGCTATAAAAATATATATATATATTGAGCACGACATTCTGACTAAGTCAAAAGAGAGTTTCTTTCCCTCTCCTTAAAATTTGCTTTAAAACAACAATCTTTAATTACTGTAGTTCAGGAAGTTGCCTGCTATTCTCTGAAGGATGGTGAAGATATTTATGAGGCTGCCATTTTTGTTCTAATCCTAAAGTAAAGTTCACATACCACCACAGCAAGTGCACTGCCCAGATCACCAGATGTCCTTGTATCGAGAAGGCAGCAGACACAGCATCGAATTAATGCGTTTTTGTTAGAATGGTTATTCTATTTTGTAATGATCTCTAGCTAAAACCAAGTCGTTTATTTGCAGACTGCTCCTTTTCAATTTAATTACTTTAAAAACTAGCTAAAAAACGTTTTCTTGAATTCAGCTAAATAGAGGAACCAAAGAAAAAAAAATGGAGGATGCTTTTAACATGTAAATTACAAATAAAAGGTTTTACCAGTGCCTGGTATACTAGGGAAGAACTAGGTTTAAGTGCATACACGAACAAAGCCTTACAAACGTGTTCAACACTCTCATTTGCTCACATCTCAAAACTGCCGTACTTCATTTTCTGTTTGCACAAACCAAATAACAGAACATTAAGAGTCATTTCAGGTCATAATTAAAGTTCTTTGACATCTGCCTTTTTTCTATTAGCCATGGCTACCAGATGTCCGTGTCATGGGAACTGAAAATTATTAGTCTAATCATGTTCTTAATAAAAAGTAACAGAAACTTGTATATTTGGGAGTTGCTGAGCGTAAGCTTGCCAAGATAAAAGAGATCGAAGGGCTGTTTCCCTTTGTGTTTAGACTCGTCTGACATTTTTACGCTATTACTTGCTTTATTGGTGTGGGACTCCTTTTTTCAGTCCTGTAGATTATCTGGGCAGTCTGGCCCTACTGGCAGTGAGCTGAGTTGTATGTTATCATTAACCTGATACCTGCATGTCACTCAGCTGTGACCACTTCTTTTTCCTTTACCTGTATATTGATTGATTTTATTTTACTAAGTAACTGTACTAAAAGCATTATTGTTTGCCATTGTCTTTATTTCTGCTCGCATGCTGGTCTGTGCTTATTGTATTGATTTGTCTCTTTATACATCACTATCCTTCTACCACTTTAGCACCTTTTCCCCAGCTTCATGTTTGTGGCACAGTAAGAACTACAGCACATTGGCTTGTTAAATCATTTCCATCATATTAATTTCTACTTATCTGTATAACTGACCTATTTTTACAGTGCCACTTCCATAATTGTCTTTGTTTATCCAAAGCTGGCCGCCCTCCACTGCTATAAGCATCCGTAGATCTCTGTAGCTCTATTTTTAATCACTTTTTTCATTCCTTTCATATATGTCTGACTCTTTTTTGACTTTCTTTTTTTTTTTTTTTTTGGCTTACTACTCATTAACATTTAAAATTTGAAAGCTATGATCTTATTTTGTGTTAAACGTATATGCTCAACTTCTTTCTCTTTGTACCTGGGAGTCATGGTATCTCTTTCTAAGACCTTTGAATTTTTTCTTTCTGAAGACTGTGTGAGTAGAGGGCTGCAGCCGATCTGGTTTTCAGCCATGGGATGAGAAAATGAGAGCTTTTCAGTGCCACCTCTGTCCCCTTGAGAGGGACTGGGGATGAAGCACAGTGCCCAAAGCCCCAACTTCAGCTGAATACATGACAGCTGAAGGAATTAAATTTCTCTTGACTTCCTTTAGAAGCGGTGTCTGTGGAGCTATGAACAAGCATAGGATGAGTAGGTGATTTTAGATGTGATCTGTCCTTTCCTAAAAACGTATTCTGTGATACTTATAGTACTCTTTTTCCTGCTTTTATTTCTCGCCCAACCTCATTTTTGTCAATCGAAACCCATAGGCACAGTGGAACCGTGAACAGCTGAACTCTAATAGATATAAATCAGAACCTGTATTTATTTGGAGCAAAGACTTTTCTCACGTATTTCCTAGGCTGCTTGCCTAGATTGAGCTGTATGTATCATTCAGACCCAAAACTGTCGTTATTTAACTCTTTGTGTGGCCTGATGGGTTCCACTTCCTTCTCTCTTCCCCCAGGGAGTGATGTTCTATAATCCCGGAATGACAATACCTTGCTTTTCTGCACCAAGCTTCAGGCACAGCTGAGTAGGGTAAAATCTACTCTGCTATGATAGCACATAGCCTGACTGACAGTGTGGGAATTTGGGATGTGTGCAACCTACTCAGTTTATATTTCATGATGCAGAAAGGAAAT
The DNA here is from genome assembly GCA_036925125.1 of Oreortyx pictus. Lineage (NCBI taxonomy): Eukaryota > Metazoa > Chordata > Aves > Galliformes > Odontophoridae > Oreortyx > Oreortyx pictus. The sequence continues at coordinate 31,777,487 of JAUPFR010000009.1, forward strand.
CTGGATTGCTGATTTTTTTTTCTTTTTTTTTTCTGGTTCATAAAAATGCAAAATAGCAAATCTAATAAGTTAGGTTCTATGTGTAGTTTGGCGATGAAACAAACTTTTCTGAAATATGTAATGAAAAGTGACATCACACTCATCACTATCCTGTTTTAAATTTAAACTACCCTGCCTTGCATAATCAATTACTTACAGAAAATTGTAAAGCTCTTAAAATTCTGAAATGGTTTCTGGCATTTAATTATATAAGATTTTTGACCTGGCTAGGCAGATAATGTTAACACAGCTTTAATACTAAACAAGACTGAACATGTGTGTGCTTGACTTTTATTAAACTCCTACTGAAGAAACAGATTAATTGGAGGCTGATTCATTGGTGAACAGGCGTTAAAGACAGAAGGACCTTCTCACATTTTGTTCTGTTACCCAGGCTTATGCCATCTCAGGTTGGCAAGGAGATCCCAACTGTAGTGTTTTGAAATGTAACTGAAAGAAATTTTAGAATAACAGGTGCAAAAAAAAAAAAAAAAAAAGAAAGAAAAAGAAAAATAAAAAACCCTCTAAACACACAAAAAAGGAAAAAGAAAAGTAAGCAAGCCATTTTTGAAATGCTGATCTGATTCCTTCCTATTGTGTCTTGCCAAATGACCACCTGACACCTTATTGACACAGGTATTGCCCAGATAGGTTGTCATTATTAATGTTAAGCGTAAATGGGATCACGGGGACCAGCATCTGTCGTGATGATTTCCTGCATGATTATTACTTCTCCCCCCTCAGAACAATTTTTGAGAAGATGTGTACAAGCTGTGATTAAACCACTCCAGATTAAGCTCAAAGTAAATTGAAAAAGTCCTTCTTAAATCTCTCATTTAACAGCGCTTTGCGTCCATCTGTAACATCAGAGCTCTGCTTGCGAGCACCCCCTGCTCAGCCCACTTCCCACAAGGTAGCAGAGGTTAAAAATAAAGCAGCAAGAAATCCGGGACAAAGCACACGCGAGATTAACAGGGTGAAAGTACTGTAGTGGAGAGCTGTCTGCTTCCCTCCCAGCTCCTCATTCTGCCGCACCAGCCCCAGTCTGGGGATGCAACGCTGACACTTTTGTACCAAGTGTTCTGTGAGTGATAGCTATTTGGGATTTTCATTCAGCACCCGCGCTTGATTATTACTGACATTTCTTTTTGGTAAGGCTAGGAGAGATCATGTGCATAAACAGATTTTTGCTGGAGCTTGGTTGCGGGCAGCTTGGACACCCAAACCCGAAAGTTGAGAAAAATGTGCTGGCTCCCAAAATGTATCTGTGCAGTTCCTAAAGCAGATCACATCCGAGAGATTTGTCTGTGCTCTTTGGTAGCTTCAGGTGGCTGCCGCTGATTTAGGGGTGTTTGTGATGAGCAGGAGACTCCCGTGGCTTTATTTGGTTCTGGTGAGAAAGTGGGAGAAATGAACTGACTTTGACAATTACCCATTGAGCTTTTCACTTCATTCAAATCGGGAACGCGGCGCTGGAGTTGGTGAGTGGGTGTGCAAGGGAGAAGCAGCACAACAAAAACACAGAGCATAAAACCATGCAAAACGCTTCCACAGTCCCCTGTGAATTAAAATCTCCCCCTTTCTTAAGGCTGTGCATTTTAAAATCATGCATTCCCATACCTTCATCGCCCCTGAACGTTACAGACACCAGTGAAAATTAACCTCTGATGTAAATCACTTGGAGTGACACACGTTGTGTGGTTCAGTTTATGAAATGATTAGGTCTGTTATGCTTTACAAATGTTTATTTTACTCTTACAATCCAAAATCGTGGAAATTAAATACCATAATGAAATAGTGAGCTAAATTGCGTTCTCTTTTGGGTTTCTATGCACACTTATGGGTATTATTGTGCAGCAATAACAAAAAATATTTGGGGAATTATTGTTACAGCTGTTCTGAGGATTAAGGGTAAAATACCCTCTTTTTTTATCAGTTATTAGTTCACTATAATTCACATTCCACAGGTAAAGAACATCAAACCCCAAATTGAAAGCGCACAGAAATAAAATAAAAAATAAAAAGAAAAAAGAAAAATAAAGGGAATGTATTTAAAATAAGGTTTTTATCTAATGTTACAAGTCAGCATATTTTCTGTCTTGCTAAATGTAATTTATGAGCTGATTTTTTTCAGCTGTATACATGAAATCCCTGAGCTGGATTACAAAAATTTAATATCAAATACAATACATGCAGAGGCAGTTTAAGGGAGGTATTTCAATGGCTGCGTGGCTTAACAACGTTTTCCTTGCAACAGTCTGATTTAGGATTTCTCTGGTGCTGTAGCACAACGGCTGAAAGGTGAACTTTTTCCTGTTTCAACATTCCCAGCCTGGCAAAACTGTTCCGCTTGCTTCACGACGTTATAAATATCACGATTAGTTTCTTCTAAAATTACCGGTGCCAGCTGCGTTTGGTTTCCCATGTTATGCAGTGTTTTGTTACCAGCCTTCTCAGTTTAGTTGAGAGGGCTTTAAAAATCAAATTAGTCCCAAAAAATCTTCAATATTAAAATCTATGTGCACGTTTCTCGTATCTTCAAAATAATGTATGTAAGCCCATTCTCCTTGCTGTCACTAACACTGCTGTTCTGTGAGTCTTTAAGCCCAATATACCACTACATTAACAATAATCACTTTAATTTCTTCTCTGGTGCTCAGGATAACTAAAAATCATTACGCTGTCTTTGGCAATAGCTGGCATACGTGTGCATATACATTTTGTACACACACAGGCATACATTTACTGCGCTGTGTTTTGACCCCAGTGGCACAGAGTATATATTATGCATATTCTTACAGCTCCCCTTGAATTGTGAGCTCTTTTAGTACCACACCAGAAAGTAGCAATTTCTGCTCTCCTGAAGTCCTTACGGAATCTTGCTTTGAACCGGTATGTATTTAAGTTGTACAGCTGACATCATTTCAGTCTGGGAATATGACATACGGCCGCTAATCCAGGATTAATTGAGCACTTATGTGCAGTACAAAACATTCTTTATGTATTGACAAATATTTCTAAAAAATGGATTGGTATTTTTGCTGTTAATTGTTTCATTACTGACCTTTACCTCTGCAGGCATATGTAGTTTTCGTTTTTTTGGGTGAGACTTTCAAAATATTTTTTTTTTAAGTGTCCAATACTCAGTGTTAGCAGTGACATTTTTACAGTCTATTCAGAAGCATATATTTCAATCTTTTGTATCTCATTTCTTTCTATTTATTTAAAACATCTTAGCATGGAAAATCTTGCAGATTTAAGTGACAGTGATGATGTACAATATGCATAAAATGAGCCCGTCCCTACCCGTGGTGTGTATTGCTAGGGACTCCATTGCAATATTTACAGTTAAACTAAACTTTTTCAAATGAAGCAAAATTGCATTTGTTTTGCAGATTTGCTCATCATTAAATGTGAAACATTTCACATTTGTCTTTTTGAGTAATTGGCTTTTTAAAATGATAAGGTGCTCTGAACACTTGTTATGTGGATAGGTCTGACGTTGTATCCCAGAAATCCATATGCCATACAGACAGAACAGAAGAAAGATATTCACAAGCATGTCACAGATTGGACTGAAGCAAGCCAAAAACCAAAGTGCCATGGCATTAACAATAGCACCAGATTTACTGTCACGATTGCAATCTGTGCTGTATCATAGACAGAAGGAGAACTTTTGATAGGTAACACCTCAGTGTTTTTTAAATCTTTTTGGCAAATTATCATTTTCATTATATTTTTGCCTGCCATATAATATTATTATAATGGTATTAAATCACACACACGCGCGCATTCATGCACACTCACAAACTTTACTAGCCCTCAACAAAAGGGCTGATTTATGTACTGTGCAAAGTAATACACAACGAAAAGGAAGATATTTTGCTAAAGATTAACATGCATTTTAAGATAGATCATCCCCCCAAGCAGCAGTGGTTTGCAAATATGCGTTACATTAATGCTGACTTAGTTAATAAGATCTCAGTAATAAAGGTATAGAGGGAAACCATGAGCACCATGGAGAGCCTGAGAGCTTGCTCAGAAGTTTCCAAAGTTTAAAGGCAGTAAAGACACAGGATTAAGGGGAAATAAATTTGTTTTTTTGGGTTTCAGTCACAATCGCCTGCATTTTCCCAATGAAAGTACGCAGGCATTTCTTTTCAACCACAAAACTGTAAGTTTTCTTCTAGTATGAGAAAAAAAAAAAAAAAAACCAACCAACAAAACAACACAACTGCATAAAGCAGATTTGGCAATGCCATAATTCATGTTGAGCTCTGATAAGTGCTGAAAAAGATTTACAAACTCACAGCTTGACACTGAGCCCACATGTTGGGTAGAGTGGAGGAAAAGCTCTAGAAATACTACATAGAGCTTCCTGGCAGCAAAAAAAGAGAAACATCAGTCAATTGTTTTTCTTAATTGAGAGCCACCTTGGGACTTGGTTGAAAATAACATACCTGCCTATCTTTTCTGCTGTTTAAATTACCTGGCGGGAGAGTATTTCAGTAGCAATTCACAATAGACTTCTAATGAAAGGAAAACACTGAAGTTCTCACTTTATCCATATATGAATTATAGATTTGAAGCATGCTTCACACAGGTAGCAAACAAGAAGCACAAGAACACAGACAAACCTACCTAAACACGAGTCCGGATGCTGATACCTTCTTTGCACTGGAAAGTGCTTTTTTATATACCTTTTCAAGAATCCCCTTCTGCAATCTCCAGAGCAGTTATCTCCCTAGTCTGAAATCATTGGGACTACTTGTGTGGGAAATAGTTGCTTGCATAATTTTAGTTCCCTACGTTTTGTACTTAAAACACTATTGGCAGTGCAGTTGGTGCTTGATATTCTTCAAAACATTTCAAAGTTTATAATGGTGCTGCTGGTGTGTTTTGCACCCACTGCCATAAAATATCGTGTTGCCACAAAACATTGTGGGAGCTTCATTTAAATAGCGTGATCTGCGCCCTCCTGACTTGAGTTTGGTGAAAATCAGGGATTGCTTAAAATTCTGATTACAACAAAGAGTAGTAAATTTCCAACAACTTTTTTTTTTCTTCTTTTTTTTTTTCCCCTAGTTTCAAAAGGTTTGGCTAAGCAAATGCTTTTTTAGGCTCATTCTGTCTTGAGTGTAGTATCTAAACATATCTCCAACCTCCAGTCAGACTTATGCAGACATCTCTAGAGATGAATCATTATCATCAGCTGCTCCTTTCCCACTTTATTGGGCCACTCCCGTAACAGCACTGCAGGATGGTTTGTGTCACCGAGAAGCACAAATGAAAGGGTTACAGCTGGAATAGGGGAAACCTTGTTGATAGTGGAAACGTGATGCTGAACGCTGTGTGTGGATATCAGACAGCTTTCTGCTCCCAGATTCTTTATTTTTGGGCAAGGAGATGGGCAAAATGGGATAATACTGTCCAAAAAACCCCCCACTAGTTACAACTTTTTCTACCTGTTTGTGATAGCTTTACTTTCTTTCCAATCTCCATTAGTGAAGTCAGTAATTTGTTTGAACAATTTTTCATCGAACAATTAACACGAAGCCTGTAAAGAGCTCTGTATGTGTGCAAATGCATCTTTTTGAAGCTATCCTGTAGATTTAAGGGCACTTGCTTTCTTGTAAAGTGGAAAGCAAAGCTTTTGTACGCTTAAGGTCTATAGTCCTATATAAGGGATGGATGTGACTATGTATGTTGGTTAATTTTTGCAGTAGTTTGGGCCATACATAAAGAACTTTGGATCTTTTTGAAGAAGAGAAATAACATTTTCAAAAACACATGAATTCAAATGTGTTAAAGGATTTTCCTCAACCCCTTCCTATAACCCCATCTTCCTATAGTGGTCAGTGAATGAATGGCTTCTATTCAGCGATGGAAGGCATTTATAAACAGACATTTTTCCAACTTTAAAGGCATTGCTCAACTCCCATTATATTGATATAATGACACTTCCAGATAAATAAAGAATTTTGTGACTTGGCATTGTACAAAAGGAGAAAGGCACTAAGATTAAAATGGGTGCCATTTATGCTCTGTACAACAGCTCAGAGGATTCTAGCAGGGGAGTAACCAATGCAGTGAAAAATAAGAAACTATGATTGCTATTTAACACTGCAGCTTTTCACAGTAGCTCAGCACGAAGTTATTTAGCACAGGTGTTTATGAAAGTCTGATACATTGGGAAAATTCACAAGGTTCTCCGTCTCTCTTGCTCCGTGTCGGCTGTGAAGTTGGTGCAGAGATGCATCGAACGGGTTTTCAGTGGGAAACAGAGCATAGAGGCAAATAAGCAAGATCAAAAGTATGAAACAATCCAGATTCATTTTCTTGGTTGCTAATTTTTGCAATGCGTGAGAGTAGTGAGGTGAATGACCTGTCATTGAGCAAAAGCAGTGAAAAACGAGAATGAGTTATCATTCGGATTTGAGCGTTAAAATGCAATCCTGTTCTCCCCAGAGATAAGGGCAACTTTCCTAACTAATACAGAGCTACCAGTGTTCTTTCTTTGTTATGTGAGAGTTTTGATAAAAGATTTACCTATTCTAACATTTCTCACTTGTTTATTCAGATACGGTGTATTTCTGTGCATTATGCCATGCTGCTTCAATCTGAGTGCATTTGCATTTAAGTAAGAGGTGAAATGTTGTAACTGAATTTCTAACACCCTCAAACTCCCAGCAGTTGTTTTGGTGGGGATTTTCGTTTGTTTGCTTGCTTGCTTTTTGGTTTTACTCTTTTTATCCTCAAGTTCTGGCAATATCTAATTATGGCTTAATTCTCTCCAAAGTCAACTTCTAGTTAATCTTAGACACTGAGCTTGGCTGTGAGAGGGAATAAGTTCATGTGTTCTCAGAAGGAAATGAATGAGCTATGGGGAAGACTGGCAACTATGTTTAGCTGAAGAGTAGCTACAACTTCTTAGTTATTATTTTTCTCTTAATTTTTCATGTTGATATGACAGTGTCTTGATGATTATAACCAGAGATAAATAACAATCATATTCTTTTTTCTGGTACTGTGTTCCTCAAGTTGATATATATATCAATAAATAAATAAATAAATAAATAATATATTTTTTTTTCCTGAAAGAAACTGGCACAGGCTGTACAGGGAGATGGTGGAGTCATCATCTCTGGAAATGTTGAAGAACTGTGGAGATACGACACTAGTCAGTGGGCATGCTGGAGGTGGAGTGGTGGCCAGACGAAATGAACTTAGTGGTCTTTTCCAACATTTATGATTCTATAATTCTATGATAAAATTGACAGTTGGGGTTTGTGTAGAACTGTGAAGAACACCAGTTTCCCATTGTATGGGAACTGTTGAATCACGGCCTGAACCACTGATGGATCACCTGAGCTGAGCACTGAGTCAGCCACAGGAGCACAGGTGAAGGCAATGTTCTTGTGTGACTGGAAGGGGTGGAGTCTGGCTCCACCTCTCCCAGACCCCATTTAAGGGCTGACCACCACTGGGGAAGGATCTCTTGTTGGAGATTCCTCTCGTGTGGTGAACCTTAACCATCAGGAAAAGGTGAGCCTCTCTTTGTTTACTGGTTGTCTGTTTACTGTCCAGGTAAGCCAAGTAAAATATGCCGTCTTCCTCACTATTTTCTCTGAGTCCCACTCTTTTAGGTTATTCACCCTATGCCCATCCAGTGGGATTTTTGTTGGTTTTGCTTTGTGTTAGTAATCCATTCTCTTTACCCAGTAGGTCTAGAAGGATATAGCTTCCTTTGCTGTGAAGTTTATAAGGGATGGCTAATTGTGTTTCTTGTGGTTCTGTTGTTAATTTACATGCAGCTCTTACTGACTGTCACTAACGTGTCTTTTGTTCCCTGAAATATTAACTCTGTGAGTAAATATAACTTTTTCTGCTATTTTTGTTCTGACTGATTTACTCATTTCAATCTTGTGACTGAAAACAGTGCAACTGCTTGTATTCTGGAAGTTACATGTTGCTTAATGAAGTACCTTGCTGAATCACGGCTGCCGTGTTCTAGCAGATGAAAGAAAAGCACATAAGAAGCTGTACTGTCAGGTTTGGCTTTGAACGTTATTCTTTTAATCAAATTTTAGACTTATTAGCATAGAGGATCACGGTTTTGCAAAACAAACAAAACCTTTTAGTCTTATTCTTGAAAGTGTTTGGAAATGTTAATGTAATTGTTTCTATTTATAGCTCAAACTTGCTTACACGTCTCTGCTCATAGGCATGAGTGATAGAGTTGGCTCTTCCAGCAATGGTCTAATGAGCAAGTGCCCCACATCCCTGGGAAGTGGCTTCTCTGCTTCGTTTGTGAATCTCAAGGATCTGATAACATTCTGAATTGTTTTAGTGGCTGGGGAGTGTCATAAGGACTAGATCCTAGGACTGTATTAAATAACAAAAACAAAGAAAAACCCTGACAAGAGCTAAAATCTGAAGTTCCATTTTGCTTTACATTTTCCATTTTACTTGGCAATTTAAAGTATATTCTACTGGCTGGATGTAATTTTTTAATTGCTATTGTGCCATTTGCTTCGATGAGACTCATCGTGCATCTGGTGCCTATAATAAGGTGGTGGGAAGGGCAGAGCCCATGAGGACCAGGGCCTGTATGGAGATACTCTGGTCATAGCACTTCTGTATCTCCAGTTCATGTGCTGGATAAGCATGATCCTCCTGGCACGTGCACGGGGCTTGAATTAATATGCAACGGTGACATCTTTGGACAAGAGGGCTGGAATGTGTTTTAAAACACTGTTTATTTCCCTGTCACGTGTGTTGTACATTTATTAGTGACAAGCTGAACAACAGTCATGGTGCTGCAAGACTCCAGATAAATATGGTATTATGATTATGGAGGACTCAAAACCCAAATACCCAGCCATTTCTCTGCCTGGTAATTTGGTATATTTTTAGCCTCTCTTTATATTTAGATTCCCAAGTTCCTGAAAGAGCTGTCACCCCAAACCTGCATTTGGCTATATTGCATCATCCCAAAGCTTGAGATAGAGAAGCATACCAGGCTTTCAGACACAGCATATTTAGAAAAGAGGGAGAGAGTCTGCCAAATTTCCAAAAAACTGCTTCCCAACTCCCCTCACGAATAGCAGGAAATTACTTGTTATCAGTGGGTAATTCAACGACAAACGTTATTGATTATCCAACCTCAATCTTTACAGCATAGATGGCCAAATATTTTGCAATCATTCTCTCTTTTTAGAACTAAAAGCTGTGATTTTTATTTTGGAAAAATGGAGTTTTTCTGCATGACACATCACATTCTGGTATGTCCCTCCAGATTGTCCAGCGTGCTAGCCAGAAGTTTGACGGACAGATGTCAAAGTGTGCATCATGATCTAACAGTTGAGAAAAGGCTATATTATTCAGAAATTTCAGATACTTGTAAAAATCAGATGCGTTTTTAAACGAATATATATGCCTTTTAATGTCTGCCATTTGACATATCCTGGTGCATACCAATAACTCAATGACTTAGGCAGACAGTACCTATCTCTTCTTGCATTTTTCTAAGTCTGCATGTATTTGATTAAAAAAAACAAAAACAAAATTGATCAATGTAGGTTGGCTTCTTCATGAACTGCATAGTCAAATAACTCAGTAGTTTTTCACTCAGTTACTGCTACGTAAATAAATTCAGCTTGTGTACAAAACTCACTGAGTTCTGAGCTAAATCCTCTTTTCCTAGAAAAAGCCCTTGGACACCTATTGTGAAAAGATAATTTGGTATTAAGGTTATGTGATATTTTTAAATAACATTTTGATTAACCTTTTTCATTACTACTCTACTACTTAGAGCAGCGTATAATTTTAAAGGCCAATGTATTTTCAGTGCTGCCAGTGCAGTTCCAGAATATCTAAAGATCCAGGAACCTCTAACAGGGGAAAACTTGTTTGAAACTATCATAAGAGTATGGAGATATGCAATGTTAATTTTCTGGACTATAAGAATTTCTAATCATTGAAGTTAGACGATGTTGTTATTGAAATGAAACAGGATCTCAATATTATCTATGCTATGGTACTGATTATTACATAAAATGACATGATTGACAAACCAGACACTAAGGAATACTCATAGTCTATAACCTGGTATTGAAGTATCCTTATACCTCAGTACTTAGTTCGGTACTGCATGTATAATATTGCCTGTGAAATTTTTCTATTAAGGCCACGAATCTTCAGATCTCAGCTAGATAGTTAAAATGTTTGGAAGATATTTGTTGTTGATATGTTTGTAAACAATGTCCATACAATATCATTTCTATTGAAACACTAAATAATATCATATTTATTTATTTTGTGATGGAAATCTTTTCAGTTGCTACATTGTGCTCTTAAATTAGTAGCCTTTTTGAAGCTTAGCTTTTCCTTTATATTTGTGCTCAGATAAAGATGGAAAGAAGATGTTATGCACTGTTATCTCCCTACATGCAAGGAGGGATGATAACCATTATATTTTCCCGCCTACAGCACTCAGGAGCTTGATACAGCTGGCAGAGTGTATGTTCAGATCACGGATGAACTTTGTTTTACATTGTTTTTAAACAGTAGCTGGTGTGGTTGTGTAGCAGCAGGATATCATACATACCACTCTGTCGACCTGTTCTCATAGAAGAGGAGCTCCTGCCTCCTTGCTCTAGGCCGTAAAACTCTCTGTGCAGAGATAGTGTTTTGGTTTTCCAGCAGTAGGAGGATTCTTGAGTTGTTGTACTGGCTTTTGGTAAGTTACTAAAGCAAACAGCTATTCTGAAAAATGAATGCATTCTGCATGTTCTGTGCATGAAAGGGTTCTAAGTAAGAAAAAAAATATATAATAAATGGAAAGGGGATGATAAACAGAACAAGGAAAAATCCTATTCAGTAGTGCTGTTTCATTTCTAAGAGATGCTTTTATTCAGCAGCAGGTATCAATCCCCACAAGTAACATCTGCTGTCAGAGGATTTGCAGGTACACCTTTGCTAGCTGCTAACTGAATCTGTGTCAGAAATCTGCTGAATTATAATATTGCGTTTCACTCAAACCAGGATTAGCATTGGCTTGGACTGGAGGGCATTCAAGCTGCTGTTCTTCTTTTAGCTATATTTCTCTGTAAACATCTAATTGTTTCAAAAAGTGATGTACAGTGTGCAAAAACCTGAATTCAATGCAAATAAGTCTGCGCAGCTCTGAAGTTAACAGGTGTTCTCATTAGTGTAAGTAGACAAGGAACGATTCTTGAATGTTTTATAAACACTTATAATCACGGCCAAATACATTACTGTAAGTATAAAGGTACTTATAACAGCATCTCTTTTTTTTTTCTTATTGTGCAATCTCAACACTTTATTAATAGGAGACGTGTCAGTAAATGAAATCCTCAAAGCCAGTGCTGGCTTCTGCCTGCAAATAATGTAGCTGTAAAATGCTCTGCTACCGATGAATAAATTCCTCGCTAAAATAAGAGTCAACAAAACGAAATCTTTACACACAGCACATATATATTTTAAATATATATATCTTTGCTTGTACTGAAACTAGAGCATTCATTCTCCCTTTGATTTTTTTTTTTTTGTTTGTTAGGAGAACTTATCATGTTGAGTTTTGCTCACATATATCATGAAGTGCTGTAACATGCATATAAAATTGGACAGGAGGACCATTTATCACAAGGTCTTGTCCAGCCGCTAAAACTAAGAAAGACAGGGACTTCTCTAAGAAACCATTGCCAATATCTCTGTATGCAGCTATGTAATATATAGCTTCAGACTGTAAAAGCAATAACAGTAAAATATTACCCCAAGGAGAAAAGTAGCTTGCTGTAGGTATTCATACAGTGCCTAAAGTCTTTGTCTGTGGACAAAATACGCAATTGTCTATTCCCCTACTTCTCACTACACACAGATATGAGTTGTCTTAATTACTCTCTTGCTTTTTGGTTATAGTCAGTTTTGGGGTACATCTTTCTCGCTTCCTGTATCTGTGGTGACTTCCACATCTCCTCACTTTGTCTTAATGCCCAGCAGGAACGTTCCTTTCTCTTCCATCAAACAGCATGTGTTTTTTTTTTTTTCATGCATCTGTAAAGAAGGGAAGAAATAGATGTGGACTGATGTGCAAAAAAGGGAGAATGGTCACCCATTCCTTGAAATTAGTGGAAGTGAGCCCACACTCACAGCAAATCATTGGTCCTTTTCTTAGCGAGGTTCTCTGGACTCTCCAGTGTTATCTTTTGAAACCCAACAAGGGATTTTGGTCTTCTGGGACCTAATCGGCTTCAATCATGGCATCCTTTCTGTTCAGTGTCTTCCTTACAAATTATGTAAATCCTTCACTTCTGCTTCTGAATTTTTTCGCAGGCAGAGATGAAGGGAGATCTTCCTCATGAAGCAGAGAGAAGATCCAGTTCTCTCTTCACTAATAATGCAATTCAGGAAAAACTTACATATACTATATGTTCATTGCATAGCATAAGAAGTATTAAGCTCAAATATATTTTTCTTCTTAATAGTCCCAAAGTTCATTGTTTTACTGTGATAGTATTTTGAAGAACTCAATCATAGAAATTTACTGGAAAAAACATATGCTTGTTTATCACTGGTACAACACAGTTTCATTTATAGAAAAATCCTGTTATTTTGTGGGAGTTTATCCCTAGAATTCAGACTGTTGAATCCACTTCTAAGTCATTGATGTCAATATCCAAAGCATTAGATTTCGTTAAAAAGCAAATTATTTATATAAGCAGGTTGCTTTGGTATTATGACCCCACAAATGTCTCCAGAAAACGGATGTTCAAATCGATGTTGCCACAAGGCTACACAATTGAAGATATATCCTGTAAACATCTGGCAGTGATTGGTCTTTCAATTGCTAATACTGTGGAAGTTGTGAAAACATAGGATCTGTTTGTTGCCTCTTTGCAATACTCGGTTTTCACAGTAATTTTTACAGAGTCAGAAGAAACAGGGTAATTATAACATAAGGTTCAACATCTTTAGACATGTAGAACATTTTCTGTTGCTTAAAACAAATATTCCCAAAGAAAGTATAAAACATTTTTCTGACTTGCAAAGTTTTTGCAGTCTATCATTTAAATTACTTAAATAAAGGGAGCTTTACTACTCCCAAAAGCTGAGAATATAACACCCGCCATGCATATTAGCTTGATCTTTTTGACAGACCAGAAAAGTGTTTGTGTGTGCCAATTAAAACAAAAATGGATCCCCAGTGGCTTGTTCCTCACACAACTTCTGAAGACTGCTATCATTGTATGCTGGGGTAACCCTGGATAAGGCGGCTATCCAAAGTAAACAAACTTTTCAAAACTTTCATGACAGATGGGGGTTACAAATGCATTTTAATAAGAGAGTTGCCAAAGCAACTTTTTTTTTGCAATCAGCATATATTTACTTAACATCTAGCAACATTGGGAACACAAGGCAGATAGTTTCTCACAAAATGTTTTAACAAATATCATTTTTTTTGGAAACATTGGTTGAAGACCTCTTCTTCCAAGCTGATATGTCTCCTTCACTTTAGTGTTAACTTTGCTCGACATGCAAAGGACTGCTGGCTTGATAAAGCCAGACTGTAATATGAGACAGACAATCTGCTTGATAATGAAATTTCTTTAGTAGTCATAAACTAAGTAATGTAACTATCAGTATAACCAGGGCTACTTCCATTGAAGAGCCTGAATTGTGTAATGGACATATGAAGCAGCATGGATATAATGCAACTGCATACCGATCCTTTTGTTTTCTTCTATTTGCATTTCTTGAATATTAGAGTCTCGGTTCACTACAGTACAGCATAGAGAGATATTTTATTTATCCTCCGCTGCTCACTCATTTAGCATAAACACGGCCAAGAGACTGGATTATCTGTAAGAAAGAATTTGAGATCAACTTTCAGAAATGCAGTTCGACTTTTGACATGTTTTTAAAAACTTACATATCTCTGTCCCTGTTTAATTCAAATCCAGATAATTAAACCACTAAGGAGAATAGTGTCTCCCAACTTTAATTAATTCTACTTCTGCTGTGGGTGTGGACACAAATTTCTATCTTCTATGTGTTTATTCTCAAGCTATATTATATTCTAATGATATTCCTTTCTTACTTTTTCAAGAACATTTTGAAAAAGAGAGAAAATTCCCGGTTTGTTTCTTTTTTTTTTCTTCCCCCCCCTTCCCCCCCACTTTTTTTGTTGTCTTTCCCTGCCCTGGTGACTGCCATGCAGACGGAGAGTGGCATGTCCTGTGTTATGTGGGTAGAATGACTAGATCCCATCCTGCAAAAATATCTCAAAAAAAGTAGAGGCAAAGCCTAGATTCCTCTCCTTCAAAGGAATCAAGATGGTTGACATGATCAGAAAAAAGCTTGTAAGAAGCAAGGTGAGATGAAGGAAGCAGTGGGAAGGGGGAAGAGTGTTAGCTTTTGAGCTAGAAATGCTCCAGCGACTCACATTTCCTTTTTTTCCTACACATATCAAGAGCAGCAATCCCAATGCACAGTGCAACAAGAGGAACACATTTTATTGAGTTTCTGCACGCAGAGGTATCTGTCAATCTAAGTTTAAATCACTTAGTGTTCACCACAGGCTGTGAGAGTCCCAGGTGACATCAAAATTTAGGTTTTCTGCACTGGATTCTGCACTGGATTTAGCATCAGTGTAGGGTTTCCACGGTCTAGAAGTGTCCAATAATTCAACACTGGACTATTGGGATAGTTTATATAAGGAGGCACTACCACAATAGACTGGGATTTTTTTAGTGTGTCCCACATTCAGAAGGAAGTAAACAATGTTTTGTTTCAGTACTTGGCTGAAATAAGAAATGGGGAGATGGGTTCTTGGTGGCCATACGTGAGTCGTACATGAAACACACACTTTCCAAGCTGCTTGCTCCATGCTTGTTTGAGGCAGGGGAGAGACTCTGAAGTGTTTTTGCTGTATTTCTTCTTCCCTGTAGAGTTCTTCACTTCCTGTATTAAAGTTTGCACTCGGCATTGTCTGAAAATAGTTCATCACTGCAAATAATAGTTGTAGTCACCAGAGATGCATAAGCACACTTTGAAGTGAGTGAATCAATAATACGGTTTTGTATTTTTGTTTTGCTGTGTGATTTTTTTTCTCCCTTCTCTATATCTCCATAGAGTGCCTATCAGTAAGACTGCTAAAATTGCCTCCATCCCTATTCTGCAGCTAAAAGAAATGTATACTGGTAAAGAACCAAGGGGATGTGCCGTGAAGGATATATTCTTTCACAACAGTGCGTTAGTTGCAAGGTTCAACGTTTGTAGGAGGGCTGTGGACAAAAACCCCTGGGCTCACTCAGTGACATTTTTATGTCTTTGATCTTCTGTGTTCTTGTGGTGTGGGTATGCTGTGAAAAGGGGAGAATCTCTGAGATGATTTTAAATCTGAACTGAGTGAGCTGAGTCCTAGAGAAACACAACCATGCATGGCACGTCACATGTCCCAGAGCAAGTTTCAGTGCAGAAAAAAAGCATAGGATTTGTGGGATTTTTAGGAAATGCTGTTCCCAGATGGCATACAGGGTATTTAGGTAATTTAATGGTAATGGCATTAATAAAATACAGTATTGGTGCTGAATTGGTATCTTTTTGTTTAATAATATAGGATCTTGTTGAATAGAGGTTCAGCGGAGCATTGCGCTGACATACCCCTCTGTTTGCAGCTGTGTATGATGACAAGAGAAACCTAAAATGAACCACACCACGAACAGAATATTACAAAGAAGTGTATCCCTTCTGCCCTCTACTTTCCACTTTCACTGCCACTTTGTTGACAGCCCAGCAGCATGCCAAACTTAACACGCATTTACCTGCAGTGAGCCAGTGTTTTCAGATCATCAGTGCTGAACAGTAGGATTGTACTGCAGTTGTAAAACAGTTCAGGATGAAGGACTCAGCCTGAGAAAGGTTTTTTCTAAGGTATTATAGCAAGAAAGGATTGTGGGAGTCCTGGCTCCACTGGAAGCAACCTGAAGGGCACACTTTTGGAAAACAAGAGTGCTGAATGCTGGTTGTCATTTTTTGTGGGTATTTATTGCTGACAGCAGCCTCACAATTCTGCCTGGTAAGGCCTTGCTAATTCCAGACTGAAGCCTTTGACAAAATGATGGAGAAGGATTTCAGGAAATATTGAAACAATTAAAGCACCTGGCATCTAGAGCACTTTGATTTCATTTTTTTTCATTTTTTTTCCTTTTTTTTTTTTTTTTAATTTAAGATTTGTCTTTCATTGTCTCCAGCCCGTTTACTTCAGCAGCACCTAATACAAGGACAGAGTGTTAGCGTGCCTTAATATGGAGCAATTTATGCTTGTTGTTAGTTATACAACGTTTAGGGCTCTGATCATAAATTGTTCAATCACAAGGTTTACTCAAAGCTAGCATTCTTTACTGATGTCTTTTCCCAGGGGTGTTGAAAATTCGATTGTTCAAAGTGCAAATATGGTTTAGCAATCCCTTCCAAGAACCATTTATCAGAAATCCTAAGGAGGTAATATATAAAAGTGGGATAGGAAACCTGCACATTAAATGGGATTTACCAGCCAAAGCCTTTGGAACTGCTTGCCTGTGAATGACTGGAATGGAGCAGAACAAAGTCAATTACTGACTGTAATTAAGGAGTGGATGCGTTTAAACTGTAGAGAGCAGTAGCAGTCTTCTTGAAACTGTCTAGTTGCTCTGAAGATTAGTCTGAGGAAAGAAAGAAAAGGACTTGAACTATATTTTACGGAAAGTACATTTTAAATGAATTCTCTTCCCTCAATACTATGATCTGTTTTTACAGATTTGCTCCTAAAACATCGATAATATATGATTATCAGAATAACACATTCAGACAAAGAAACTTTCAACATGTATTTTACTTTGGTCTTGTTAGCAATGGAGTATCTCTTTTGCATATCATACAGTACAAATGTTTATGCAGTGCTGAATACTTGTATTTTCGTCCGGATTGAATGAAGACTGAACTACGCTGTGTCCCTTTTAAGCCATGAAAATACAGTAAATCTAATTATATATGTTGCTCTTACTTTGAAACTGTTATTCCATTTTATAATTTTAATAATGATTTGTTTATACTGGGAGAGAGGCTTCGGGTTGAATTGTTGCCTGTGTTTAGTCTAATCCATATCAGCGCATATACATTGATAAATTGTGATAAAACGTGATGCCTTTTGATCCCTAAATGATCCCTAAACCTGCAGCATGAGCTGTTCACAGACCTGGGGGCCTTTCAGCTGCTTACCTTAAGTTGAATTGGGGCTTTTTTATTATTGATGAAGAGAATGGGTAGCCACATGAGCAGCGGTTAGCACCCCGACAGAGGACTAATAACGGGATTCCAGTATCCCCAACTGCTAGCTCTCCCTGTGTGCGGTGAACAATGGAGAGGCTGGAGGTCTGCTCCTGAAGGGCCGGCGTGGGGCTGGCTGGGACTGGGAACATCTGCAGGCAGGCGGGCAGGCTCCCAACCCACACTGGGAGCCCATTCCCACATTCTCTGCAGCACTCTCACAGGATGTCTCCGCTGGAGCTGTGCTGATGGGATTTTCCTTAATGCTGATGACTTTGGAAACCTTCCTTACAGGCATTTCCTCAATAACAGGAGAGTTATAGAACAATTAATAAAACAAGCTGCTTTTTTTCTTTTTTTTTCCTTCTTCTTTTTTTTTTTTTAATTCTTTTCTCCTGGTAGTATGTCAGTTTTAAGAAAGATATGGAGAGCATCTGATCTGCTTACTTTATGTTTTAGGAAAGCCTCCTGACTTGGGCAGATGCAGAGAAACAGTAGCACTTCTGGTCACCGGATTTAATAGGCCGTGCCAGGTCTTAGCAGCAACGCTCTGCTTTTCCTCACACTCTGTTCAGACGGAAACCACTGTGTTCAGCCATTCCCTGACAAAAAGGCGAACAGGTTTTTGACCTGAGAAATAACATACCCCAACGAACAGCTCAGTGCACGGACTGAGACTGAGTCCAAATCACTGCAACCTGAGCGTGCAGTTGGGATGCTACCTAGTTTTGCACAGGCATCTCTTCATAACATAAATAATAATAATAATAATGAAGCTTTGGCTTCATTGCTGGTGGGTGCTGAGCTGGTTTGGAGCATGCACAAGTTGAGATCCTTCCTGTGTCGTGCAGACTGTGGTGGAGATGCCACCTGAACTGCAAATAGGCAGAGCTGCTCTGCCCTGCATCTGCAGCCACGTGTGCCATGCTGCAGCTCCTTGTCTCAGTTTTGCTATCTGTACAATGTTCATTTTAACTTGTTTCATGAAATAACCTAGAGATCTATCTTTGTTAGAACTTATTTAAAAACATATATATGTGTGTGGCAGTGACAGATCATTATTTTCATGTCGGTTTTCAGGAGTTCAGACCAGCAGAACATGCATGCATATTTCCACCAAATATTGTTAGACAGTGAAATGGCGTTATCAGGGGAGTGAATAGTCTTTTGATAAATATTCCCAGTGTGGGGGTCAAAAATGTAAATACACTTCTATTTAGACAAACTGAGGATTTTTCCTCTGATAAGTGGGCTCCTAATTATTCTGCTACAGCCATCTTTGATAGCAATATTTTTTTTTTTTATGTGAGAAATGGTGACTGTTAATTTTACCAAAAGGGTTGGTGGACTCGGGGATCACAGGTATATAGGAAATGTGTAAAATCAAGGATAGACAAATCAGATACAAAAATAAAACCGGAATAGAAATGCAAAGTGAAAATAACAGGAATTAATTCTCACATTGAATTCATTTCTTTTCAGGATTTACATCTGAGCTGTCTGTCGTGTTGAGCTCCCTGGCTTTTCTTAACTTTTTGTCACATTATCATTATTTTTGCACTATTTGTGTATGGTGGTTGCAGTGCTGAGACAATATCTTGTTTGTTGTGACATATCATAAACAGCTTTCAGACAGAGGTTCAGAACTCTTGATAATCCTGGGAGATGATTATCGATACAAAGGGAAGCATTTGGGTGTGTAGCAGAGACAGTGGCAGAAAATGATCTGTCCTGGGCGCTTTACTTACCTGTCACCATCCATGTCTTCCCCCAGATCACAACAGTGTCAGGAAATGAGTTCCTCCTCCAGTCGGATATCGACTTTCTCATATTGGATTGGTTCCATGCTATCAAAAATGCAATTGACAGATTGGTATGTATTTGTTTTGGCTGTTACCTTTATTAATTAAGATGTAGCAATTTCAACTTCATTTGCTTAGGCATCTCTGCAGGTTTCAGGCAGCTAGCAACTAGCTAGACATTCCTTTATCTGAAGGGTACAAAAATATGCAAATCTACTGAAAAATGCCAGATAAACAAGGTTGTTGAACTAAAACGTCATTTGAATCTTGCCTTGAAATGCAACGCTACATTTATTTCTCTGAAATAACAAGGACGTTGGTTTGCTGAGGGTTGTAAAAGCACACAAGCACTTAATAACTAATGAATTTTTGCATTTTCTGTTTATGCAGCCTACAGTATATAATCTTCAATAGAACTATTACTACATTTGATCCTTTTATGAATTTCTGTATTACTTATTCACAAGAATAACACCAGCAAATAATATTCCTTTGTAACTGATTGCTGTTATTCTCCCAGGAAGGCTGGGGGTTTTTCTACAAGAAGTGAGCAGGGCTGCGTTTTATTAAAACAGTTTTTAATTACCAAAACAGATTCAGCTGTAGCTTTTTCTTTCTCTCTATTTGCCACTCTCAGTACAAATTCCAAATGATGGCCTTCTCTGCCTGCTCCAAGAACATAATCTTTCGGGGGCACTGACTTCCCTTGTTCACTGGAGAACGTGGCGAGAGAAAATTACCCCATTTCTTGCATTTCTCAAAGTGGTTTTTTTTTTTTTCTGAAATGTTATTGGCAGAGAGGGCAGAGTCAGTCTCTTGGAAAGGGTTAACCTGAGCAGGGCTACTGTTTCCTTAAAGAGCTGCAAACATTCTATTACCCTGAGGCTATAATCAGCTAAGAAAAGTTTGATCTGATGATGTACGTCTTCATAGCGTGCGTTTCATTGGCTATGCGAGGATACTGATATCCCGCTGAAGATTTTGGGGTGGAGTTTACCATAGAGATTCGGAGCACTTTTTTTTTTTTTTGGTGTGCTACTCAGCTAAGCAGATAATACTCTCGACCATTGTTTCAGTGCCACTCTGCAAAGAGGTAAAATCATGGCTTTAGCAGCTCACAGGGCACATGGTGAGCCACAGCAACACATAGCGAAGTGCGGTACCAGAGGGCAGGGCTTGTGCCACTGCGACACGCCCAGGACTCACTGGAGGTTTCACCCATTCCATTTGTTCCAGTTTTAAAACTTTCCTGGCCACTAAGATAGCAGAGCTCACCTGACTATGTGTAATGGGAGGAGATGTGTGATCTGCCAAAAAATGCTTCTTCCTCCCTTTTCCTTTCCCCTGATTATGACAAAAACTGGGGCCACTACTTGTCACTAACCATCGCTTGGTATGCCTGTGAATTAGAGTAGCAGAAAAAGAACCCTGCTCTTCCCTAAACTTATGCCAGCACAGTTCAACCCAAATCTGTACAGATGTTTGAAACAATTACTTTTGAAAGAACATTTACTGTGAATATCTGAAACAGAAAGGCTACTTTAACAACCTTCCTCTCCGCTATAATTTGGAAATAGCCTACAATGTGGAAATCATTTTGGTCTCTAAGGCCTAAGGAAGCAGGCCTTTTGTTTTCCTTACTTAAAATGGGAATTTATCTCAGAAATTAAGATCAGTCTGTCGGGGCATAAAAGCTTTGCCATATGAAAAATTTTGCATTACACTTCCCTTAAATAATATACTCGCTTCATCACTTGCTGTGTCTATTAGCTCCTTATTCTGTGCTGGCATTCTGCAATCTTCTGCTGCATTCATACAAATAATAATTTTATTAGAAGCACGCGCAAATATAAATATACATTTCCTTTCCCCAGTCAAAAGAACAGAGTTGTACATCAAGAAATTTGGAGTTCAAACTCAGAAGATCCTCCAGCACCGAATTACTGAATAGCTTAGACACTGAATCCAAAGAATCAAAGCCTGAACACAGAAAATCATTAAGTAAGATTTTTTTTCCTTTCTATTTTTTTTTCCTTCTGTTTCTCCTTTGTAAAATAAGTATGCCATTAAAGGGTAAGATAATTTTTATTACATACGGAATGTAAGGAAGATCACTGAGAATTGTAAAGCTGAATGTGTTCTGGGCTGATATACATAACTCGCATTTAAGTAAAGACAGTTACTAGCTCCACATTTTTAAAGGGTGACATTCCCTCCTAAACGAAATAAATTTGTTTCGGAGAAAAGACATTTATTCAAGCCATTTATTTTTAAAAATAAGCAACATGAGTCCTATGCTAATGGTCTATTTCAGTTGCTTTGTTTCCATTTTAGCAAAATACCTCAAATTGCTAGAGTAATTTTGTCTGTTATATATTTATACACTGCATTGCTGAAAGACCTGGCATATCCTCTCTAGCCGACATTCAGGGATGGTTCTGTAATTGTATGGAAAGTAAATTTCAGGGATCAAGGTGGATTTTTGTTGGTATGATTACAAAAGAAAGTGATCTAAAACCAGTGGGGGTGCGCTTCAGCCCGCTGAGACTTTCCTCTTCCAGCTCGTGCTGAGATGTTTGTGGTACTGGGGGCAGCAGGAGCTGGGGGTGACCCCACATCACCCACTGAGCTTTTTAAAATGTCACCCCCTCTCCCGAATCTTTGTTTTCCTCCTTTGTCTGGCAGGAGTCGCATGGTGCTGCTAATGTAAGCACCGTGACAGCTTTAGCCCCGCGTGCTGCTCCGAGATACCTATAGGTGCTGACGGTCTGTGCGGGAATTTGCCTGCATGCATTTCAGTGCAGGATCAAAGGCTGAGATGTTAGGAAAAGAGTTACAACAAAAAGACCCAACAACTCTATTTTTAATGATAATTACCCATGTATTCATAAATATATGCACACATGCATGCGCTCACACAAACACAAATGCAGAGATTCATTAAGTAGTCTCTTTTTGCAGACCGAAGCTTTTTGTTGTTGTTTTTCTTATCATCTCAGTGATTTATTTTTATTTTTTTTACATTTTTTCTTTCTGTTCTAAAATATAAACTAGCATGGGTGTATCTGTAAAAAAAAAAAAAAAAAAAAAATTGTCCCAATGTTTTGTGCTGTGTGTATCATGTTGCATTTCTCAGAAGAAGAAAAAGCGAGAATGAAAGCACAGTAAGTTTGGAGGGGCCTGATTCTGCTCTCATTGCAGCTAGGATCAGAACGCCCATTAATTGTCTTATCACTCGGGAAAATTCCACTTATTTATTTTGACTTCTCACATATCTTTAACTGATAATTTGTCAAACAAATCAGAAAAAGTGAACACGAGCAGTGTCACAGACTTATTCTACATTTCTTTTCAAACCTTAGAGAATTGTAAGTAACCTTTGTTTTGTTCAAGGCTATTTAAACTATTAAAAAATTGTGAAAATATCTGCTGTGAATCAAAGCTGGTATCTAAATACCGCATCTCGGATTGCTTCTAAAATATGTATTCAGAACTTTTTTGGCCCCTTGAGATCTAGTAATTATGTGGAATTAGAAAAATCATATTATTCACTTACTTATTAGTAGTCTAGGCACAAACTGTATTGTCAGTTTTCTGCCTTTGGCTTTCTGTGCCCTTAATGTTCACACAAGTATCGTAGCCAGAATTATCGGCAGCTAGAGCCAAAATTGCTTTAAAAAGGCATGAGAACTGGTAATGACACATTGTTAGCAGTTAACAGGTGGTCGTTTCATTGTCCAGTTTGACTGCAGAGCACAGAGAAGATATGTGCAATATCTGCAAGTGTGTTTATAAAGTTCTTACAAAGTTTAGCAATTCTGTAATTTCGTAGTACTCTCGTATTATTGACTGCTGCCAATGTCGAATCCAAACAAAGGAAATTTTTTAAAGATGGCTTAAAACCCCCACCGTTTTACACAGAAAACAAGCAACTGATGCCTGCTGGAAGGCTACCTCCACCCCCAATAATCATTAATGAAATGTTCAGATGGTTCACTCATTTATATTTTCATTCTATGCATTTTAAGGGCTGCAAAAAAAATGTCCAGTTTTAGAGTAAGTACTGCTGTTGTGTTGGTCTTTTTAGCAGCACAAGTATACAAAGGACAGGTGTATTGCACTCAAAGTATTCAAATGAATTTACTCTTTAATATAAAACTAGGGAGACTTCCTAGAAACCAAGTAGACAGAATTTGGGTTTTATGTATAATCCTAATTGCTTCTGCTCACACTACAAGGACAAATGGTAATTCTCAGTTACGCTTTTTGACTTGTAGACACCAATTTCATTGAAAATTAGGCTTAAACTGCCAGACTCAATTTCCAAAGTTCATACAATGTCTGTCCCCTCTTGGTCATGCAGCTTTTCAGTGGCTTCTCATCCAGTGTGGATTCAACTCATATTTTAATTGAAGCTTTCTTGAGCTGAGAAATAACCAAGGATGGCCTTGGGGACTGTTACCAAAATATGTACAACTGTGATCCCACTCTTAAATACATGGAAAGAGCCTGCTATTTATTTGATGTTAACAACTATTTCACTGGTATAGATAATGCTTGGTGTCAGGAAGACATGTTTTTCACGTACTAATCTCTGCCATTAGAAAATGAGTGCATTTGGTTCAAGAGATCTGCCTTGCTCCACCTCTGTTTTTCATGTAAACAAGTCTCATCGTGGTCACCTTTAAAATTTAGAGATAGACATCATAATTTCCAAGTAATTTCATATAATTCGGACTCTAGTTTTTTCCTAGGCTGACAGAACCCCTCTTAATTAAAACCAGTTGTAATTGGGTCTCCTGGTCACTAGTCCGCCATATTAATTTTGTATCACAGGGCACAGAAGTTGGGTACATAAGGAATGTGTCTATGCATTGTGAGGTTCCCAGAAACCATGCAGCTGTCCAAAAGCAAAGAGCTCTTGTGAGTGTATGGACTATAGGGGCTGCCACAATAGTCAAATTGTAGATGGTAAAAACAATGCTCTTATGCTTAATGCTGGTTTTTCTCTCCATGGTCGCTTTCTAGTTCGCATTTTGGCCATTATCTGGGAATTTTGCCACTCAGGAGTGACCTCTTGTGGAAGAACCTGGGCTTGAGTCATTATCGATTGTCAGAGGGGATCAATTCTCCTCTACTCCCCCTTTTCCAGACGGAAACAAACGGCTTTGCAGTAGGAAGAGTGCCCTTTGGCTACCGTATCAATCTGAGGGCGGCTCTTGTCAAAATGCACAATCACAAACTTGATAATGCAATACATTCCCAAAGCACTATATTTCCAACCTGTTCTCCATCATTTCCTTATGGCGTCACATTTACTCAGTTCATCACATTCTTATTAATATTTTAGTTTTCCTTGAAAGTGATGGAATTCTATTTTTATTACAAATGCAACAAGAATAAATACTAATTGTTGTCAGTTATTTCCTTATGTAGTGGGAACAGTAATCTGTTCCTCAGCTTTGGGTTGCCAAAGCAAAATAATTAAATATTTTAGACATTTAAAAAATCTGTGATATTAGATAAATGCAATTTGATCTCCTTGTTTGCCACATAAAAGCTGGAACTGCCTGAATTGATAAGATTGAATTGCATTATTTTTATTGTTTCTACTCGCATATTTTTCTTATCTCCAAGAACACTTTACTGAAAATCTGGTGGTTAGTCATGCAACCATGAGACAGAGTCTGTAAAAATCTTCTCTGTGTCTGAATTCTAACCACAATTATAGTGTCAAGATTATATATATATATTTATATATATATTATATATATATTATTTAATGTATCTGTGAAAACAAAGTCTTGATGAGCTGCAGGGCGTCAGTATTATTCATGATGCCTTTAGAGTCTCAATAGGAGTAGCCGGGGATCACGGCGTCATTGTGCCAGACACAATGCAACACCGAAGTAAGAAAATTCCTGCCCTGGCAAGCTCTCAGCCTGGGTAAGGACAAGTTGCAACAGGTGGAAAAAGCAGACAAAAGCAGGGGGTGGAAGGAAAAGTTGACAGCAGAGCGGACATGTCATGCATATTAAACAGCGGGCTTGAGATTCTTTTCCCTTCTTCGTTAGGATTGGGGTGTTAGCCACTCTGGCCACTGGCCAACTCAAATAATGATATTTTGCTTACCTACATTCCTCTTGCACTTTCAACTGGGAGCCATGGGCCTTTATTAGAGTCCCAAGGGGCAAGGCATCACTGTGTGCTGCTGCAGTGATCGTGTGCTTCACCATGGAACAGCCGGGAGAGAATAGCTGTAGATATGCCTCCCTGCATCTTTTTCATAATAAAAAGCACAACAATATCTTCTGGATCATAATTTTGTTTTGTGTTCAGAGGTATTTGCTAGAAAAGCATTTGGCCTCTGAAATCTGCTTTGATTTCTCAAAAGATTAAATTTAAAGCCAGGCACACAGTACCTATTATTTAACCGAGGGTTGTGTGTTCCTTAAAAGTGCCTTTACTCATTTCATTTACTTTCTTTTGCTTCAGAAAGCTGAATTTTGAAACTTGAAGCATAGCCATGTAAATATTCTTAAGTAACAGCTAATGTATCCAGAATCAACTCCGAATGCAGTTTGTTAGGTAATTAAGACTGCACAATGTGAGGGGGGAAATTAACAGCAAAATGCCCACAACACAGCAAAACAAACAACACAAAAAGCCAAACGACAGAAACCCGTGTTTGTTTGTTTGTTTTGGTGGACTCAACTAGAGAAGTCTCCAAAGCTTTAACCCTTTCTATCTCAGCATGATGCTTCTTTCCCCTTCCCAGCCTATTCTAGCTAGATACAAGAGTTCAAAGCCAAACTGATGAAGTCTTATTAATTTACAATGGTAGTATTAGGTACGGTCAGTTTTAATATTATAATAAACCCAACAAGTATAAAAGAGCGATGTATTTTAGTGCTGCATTACCGATAACAATTATAAGAGAGTGCAAACTTCAAACTGTGCACAAATATGCAGCTTCTGCTGCAGTGTTAATTTTGTCACTCTTCAACTGGTATGTTTGGCATTTATTTTTATTGCATCAACAGGACTTCAGTCATCTTCAGGTACTCAACCACAGAAAGACCACAGAAAAATAACGCAGCACACTGGTTTAGGATGTGTGGGAATGTTTATAAGGAATAGAAGAACCAAACTGATTTTTTCACTGATTTTTAGTCTCAGTTTTTTCTGCAGCATTTACTAAAGGCATAAGGTTTTCTTAAAGCTTAGGAAAATACTGATTCAGCAACAAAGACACAATAGTATTTGCATTTTGGAAACAAAACATGCCAAATTCAGAAACAAATTTTGTCACTATTGCTGATAACAGGAGATTAATTCGCAGCCAAAATTACAATTGATTGTGACTAATTTTCATATAAATATGAACTTTTCCTGAATTTGAATATCCTTTTTCCATAAATTACTATTTCTTGTTTCTTTATTTCTTGGTTTTATTTCTGCTCCACTTTCCAAAATCCTTCCAGAGATTACTATTTGGGTTGAAAAAGCATATTTTTAAATTGGGCATAACCAAGTTCCATATAAGCGTTTGGCAGGGAAATCGTTACGTGTTCACTTAATTCATTTTTATTGAACCAAGTCCAGATTTTTAGTCAGGAAAAAGTTAGATATTAATCATATCTGAGCAGGATCATTAAATTTTCCTTTACCTACTAGAACAGCAGGGTCATTATAGAACCATGAGAAGTTAGCTCACTTATTAATCTTTACAATTACATAAAAGCGATCATTTTTATAGTACTTAAGAGTAGCTCTTACCCATTATGTGAAGAGTATGTGGGAATATTACAACAGAATATAATGTATTGTTATAGATGTGACCTGTGACTCATTGGTCTGCTCGCTGACACGCAACTCTGTAAAAGTTATCTCTTTGAGCTTGGATAATTGTTAATTGTTTCATATTCCTTGCACTCATTTATGGGGCCTGCTAGTAAATAGAGAACTAGACACTGAGTTATTAATTACCTCATTATTACTTAATTATCATTATTGCATACTTCATTTTTATGGAGAATTGTATCATAAAAGAAGGTATTTTATACTGTCCAGCACAGTATGAATGACAGTGATAGCTAATGGAAGATTGAGTTAGTTGAAGAGAATCTGTCAGAAATTCTCACTGTAGATTACTATCTGGTTTCTTCTGCCTTTTCTAGCAAACACTTCTCATCTTTGACTTTGAAACCCAACAGTTTAAACTGGGTTCTTGTTTCAGTGGGCTAATCCCCTTTCATAAATCATGTTCAAGTGCTGAAATAATTTGCACATCATTTAAAGAGTATTTGCTTTGAAACATTCACCTCAAGCCCTTTTGTATATCCTTTCTCTCTACAGATTTGTAGTATTTGTTTTGTTCTCTGAGGTATAAAAGACCTGGGTAAACTTTATTCCTGTTGTTTCAAGATTAGTGAAATAAAATGCATATTTATTCAACTGGGACTGAAAGGAGCTTTAGTAAAGACAATCATGCATATGACCCGTGGGAGTGTTATAATACAAATGTCTTAAAATCTCTTTAGGTTTGTTCAAAACACTGCTGAAGGACTTAAGTTTAAACAAAAAAAAAAAAAAAAAAAAAAAAAAAAAGAGTTGCAAATTCATATTTCTTCTTCGTTCCAAAGAAGAGCGAGACACCGTATATTTTTTCTTAACAAAACAGACTCTTCTGAGGGCACGCAAGATAATTTTGATGCAGGAGCAAGTAGAGTCCGGATAGTAATGGTTATTTGTGATCTTTTGTAGTCCAGTTACATGTACTGACATAGTGTTTAAGAAAACTGTATTTTGGAAATCACAAAAGAAATAGCAATCACAAAGAAATCATGATCAGCACATCAGCATTTTAGGAACCAGGAGTTGAGCCCCTTCCACATTCTGCTACCTAGATCAATTCCTTTGATACGCAGGGACTGGCTTAGCTTTTGCTCTTTGGGAAGGGAGTACAGCTTTGTGTCATTCTTGTGAAAGTAATTCTGATACTTCTCATTGTAATTATTGAAATTACCCTGATTGCAAGCTTGAAGCCAGAAAACTGATTCTCAGACTACACTGTATTCTGAGGTTTCACTGCTATTTATAACTAATCCAGATGCAATCCTCCTGGTAGTTTGGGGGGAATATGACAGAAATAATGAGGTTTTTTGGTTATAAAAGTTTGAATTAAGCTCAATTAGAGACACCATAAATCAGGCTCTAGATAGGATTACTTACTGCCCAGACTCACCTTTTTCCCTATGGAGAAATCATTCCAGCATTTGTATCTTACAGGTTGGAGGATGTATTTCATTTAAATTGTGACCTCTAATCCCAAACATTTAAAGATGAGTTTAATGGTTTAATGGATGGAAGCACTTTACTCTTTCCTAGATTAGGTGTATTAATGTTTTAAAAATGAACGTGCTTGGTAGGAACTCCTATTTGCTCCACCAGCTGCCTGCTGATATGCCAGATAAGCAGTTTGAGGACAAACTCTTAAAAACATGTGTAGTTGGAGAACTTAAAATTTTCTACTGTTGTGAAGTAATTTTCTACACCTGCTCCCTTTAAAAAGTGGATTCCTTTATAACCTGAACTGCTTTGTGACCAGAGACTCTTCCATAGGTAACAGAGCCTGTACGATAGAAAAGCTCATTTCCTACATCAGTGGATGGGATGCATAGCCTTACGTAAGGTCTGAGACAGCTTCCTAATTAAGGTCATATTCCTTTGTGAGTGCATGAGAGCAGTTAGTAAGAAGTTGTGGACATGTGCAGGTTTGCAGCAGAGTATGCTGGTCCCATAACACGTATCTGCTGCAATTGTTCCTCTGAAAGGCTATGGATGGAATGCTACTGAGGGGTTAAATGCTGCATTGTTTCTCAATTAAGTAAAAGGTTCCAACTAGCTGGCTTTAAATATTGATGCTGAAGAGAACACTATGACAGATGAGCACCTCCCCTCATCACTAAGGATATTTGGCTCCATTTAATTAATTCCATTGGCCATTGTCTTAAGTGTGCCCAGGATTCACCCAGGAGGAATTCACTTGCGTTACTATTATTGAAAAGTGTAACATGGCATTATCTGCCTCAGACAGACTTTTAGGAGCATTGAATCAATTCCCCAGTTCTTGAAAACAACTACTTCATTCAGTTCCTTTCATAATTAATGAAATTCAGTAGTAATGCATTTGCCCCTCTGCTCATGCTGGAAGAATTTTCCAAAACTTCAGTGCTGTCAAGCTTGGAAATATTCTTCTGAATTTTAGCTTTAATGGACTTGTGGCAGGAATGCATTCTCTTGTGAGAATTTATCTAGCTCTTTATTTTCAGCATTTCTTTTCCATCTCAGGTTTACCGTCTCAAATAGTTTTAAAGACAGGCATTGTACTCCTTCTGCTTGTTTTGCTAGTTGAAGCCAGCTGAGTTTTGTGGTTGTCTTTCCTATTACAGACTGTTCTTTTTCTTGACGTCCAGATTTCTTTTCTGAATCTGTCCCAGTATCGATTCATACTTCTTGGATATGGGTGTCCAAGGCAAGGTCATCCAGCAGCCCTGTGAAATGGAATTCACTCTCTTGTTTTGTTGATAGAAAAATATAAATCAGAGGAAATTAAATTAGCTTTGTGGGTACATATAATGAAATTTTTAATTCAGAGTGGAAGAGTGGTATGACGTGTAGTGTGTGTCTTGGGAAAAGCTAGGTGAAAGGGCCCAAAAGATGATTAAGAATTAAGCAGATCCCACAATCACTCTGTGGCAGTCTTCTACCTGGGATATGGATATGCTCATTTAAATCAAAACCTATCTCATTGTGATGTTACCCAAGAACTAATGAAGTTTTGTTCCTTCAAAAACAAGGTTTTTGGGAGGATAAGTTTTGCTGTGAAAATATATGTTTATTTATCTTTCTTGTATGTGTAAATTTACTGATATATGGTTGAGTACGATAATGCTCCTTCCTTCATTTCTTCACATGAAGGTATTTTAGCTCACAAGTATCCAAATAAAAATCAGGAGAAAACACTAACAGTTAATGGAGAAATAATGAAAATACTGTAGTAATTTTATTGTTTTAAAGTAGTACATGAAGACCTTTGGTTATGATGGGCTGAGCTAGGGCAAAATTACAAAGAATAAGGTGCTTCATTTCTTTTTGTTACTTTACTCTCAATGAAAGATAGGCATTATTTATTTATGAACTGAGAATTTAAGTTTTGCTAAAAAAAAAAAGCAAAAAAAAACCCCATCTGTTTACTTGAATTTGAGTTCCAGTGATGAAACAAGTGAATTTGTCACTTAATTAATTAATTAAATTGCTAAAGAGGCTAGGGTGAGAGAGACAGAAGAAAAAGGTGAAGGACAAGATTAAGCAAAGAGGAGTCAAGGTGGTGACATGAAGAAAGGGTAAGAAAAATGAAAGGATGCTGAAGTACTATTGGCCTCCTGTAACATTTGTCTGAATTTTACTTTCCTCTGGGGTACTGTAGTAGATATGGTGTGTGCATGAGAAATAGTGCCACCAGTCTCATCTCAGCTGATAGGCTTCTTAAAAAGTCCATTTGAAGACTGGTGAAATGAGGATGGACAGAGTCTCTGAGAGTGACACTTTCCATTATTAGTGTTTAACAAGTGAAAATGTTCTTTGAAAGTAAGTATTAATCCAGAAAATAAGTTAGTAGAGTTTACCTATTGAAAATAGTTATTTACTTAGAATTCATCTTTGCTGCTCAAACTACAGGTCATTACAGTAATAAAGCTTTCTTATTTTGCGACAGAATATTCATTATGTCTTTAAAGTACTCTGTTAGATAATGGCCCCCAGGATCTGGACAACATGACTTCAAAAGGCAGAGTCCTCTGATCTCTGGTTTCCTTATTCGTTCTAAGCTTGGAAGGTTTCATCTATCAAACACAGATTAAGTTTTACTGGTTGATAGTCTAATTGCATTTGAATTATCTTTTCCTTTAATATTATTTTCTTTTCTCTGTATTGGATTGCATCCAAATATTGCTTTTTCCATGAAGCAGTTTTCTGAAAATGTTTTGCTTTTGCTTTGATGCTTAAATGCTTAACATGTGAGTGCTGCTATAAGGTGCTGGTTCCTGATAATAGAGTTTTCCTTCTGTAAGGAAAAGTTTCCACAATCTTCCGTGCTTTGCTTATATTTGATAGAGCTCTTAGGCTGAGGCTTTTCATGGACAAGATAAGGTTTGGTTAAACATCTGAACTCTTGAATGTTTATCTGAACTAGATTCGACCTCTAAATTTGTCCATCATTAGTTATTTTGCTTTTCTTTTTAGATACTAAATTATGCTATTAAATATGTTCTAAAGTAGGTTAAGTCCCTGTGCAGTTTGTCAGCTGGAACATTAATTTTAAAACTAAAACAGTCTTTTGGTGTATCTCTTTTATCCAAGTTTTAACTATGGCTAGTCAAAGCAAGGGTCAGTGCACCCATGAAAACCCCATATGCAGCTGATTGAAGTGTCTCAGCGTTATGATGACTGGCCTGATTTTATTTCAGGGAAAGATTGTGATATATAGCAATCATTTGCATGTCCAGACAAATGTTCCAGTGCAGCTGTTCCAAAGACTGGATGAACTACTGGAAAAATGTCACTGGCTGCCCTTCAGTGTCTCTGAAGGTCTGTTCTCCTCTGAACACCTATGTAAGGGGAAAGCAGACTAGGGACCCCAGCTGGCTGCTACGGCAAAACCCTTGCACTAGCAGTGGAGGAGATGCTCATTTCTGGGGTCCCAGTAGAAATATAGATGTAGAAAGCAAGAATTGTCGCAGGACCACTGTACACCTTGGCCAAAGCAGTGCTCAGTGGCATAAGGAAGAGAGAGGGCAATATACATTTTCTATAACTATGACAAAATAGAACTGTAGTCTTATATGGCCTGATCTCTGTTAGAAATTTCAGATAGTCTGTGGGAAATACAAACAAACAAGAATACCCTCATAGGCTCTATATGACAGGCTCACACAAAAGCTATAATCCTCTGCATTGGATTAACTTTCTGTTCTTATGTTTATTTTATGCATATCCTTAAGAACCTCTAATGGATGTCCTTCCTGTGTAACTCTGACACTACGGTGTAAGCCAAAAAAATTGAAAATCAATTGTCTTTTAACATACAGAAATTATTTATCTGGAAACATAAAATGATATTAAATTTGCTTTTTCCAAGTTCTACATTTATGTTCATGTTAAGTGTTGGGAATTTCTACTAGAAATTACTATTAAGGTAAGATATAAACAGGATTCTTAAATTCATTGGATTGCTCTGTTTTAAAACAAAAAAATGAGCTCATGGGTGATTCTTCTTTTCTGTTATACTTCCTCTAATGATTTCATTGAGATAGAGATAACTTGATAGAGGGGATATATAAACAGAGTACGGCAAATGGATTTTGAGTCCTTGACTAAATATTCTTTCATTACCTTAAATATAATGTTTGTGGTTTTTTCCTTCATAAAATTTTCTTCTACAGTCATTGACACATTCTAAATTTGCTATATTAGAAGATAAAAATATACTGGAACTTATGATTTGAAAGAGCAAATGAGGGTTGCTACCACTTCTCATTGAAAATAACAATTTTAACATGTTGATTGTCATAACCTACACACTATAAATTAAATCTAGCCTTTATTGCTTGAGAAGCAGTAGAAGTTCATAATGGGCCAAAAATATTAAGTTATGAATATAATTGGAGGCTGTGGGTAATGGGAATAGAATTAAATTTTAAAATATGGTATTTTTAAGAATGCAGAAGTATGAAATATTGTTGATGAGAGTCTGTACAAAGAGGAAATACTTTGTTATGGTATTCTTTCTGGAGAGATCCCTAAGGTCTGATCTGAAAAAAAATATACAACTAAGTATCTGAGCGTGTTTCTAAATTTAAAAATATGAATAATCTGCATGACTCTTAACGAGGGTGATATAAATACAGTAATGCAAATTTTCCTTGTTGTCTCCAGATAATTAGTTTATTTTCCAAAGCATAAGGTAGAATTATACATAGGTTTTGAAGCTAAGAGGACACATATGACTGGCAGTACCCAACAACTCAGAAGGGTTATCTTTTGGTACAGTGCTCTCTCCTTGCAGAGAAAGGAACCCTATAACTTACCTGTCCTTTTAACTGAGCAATTTAATGTTAACGATGACTATTTACATTACATGGAAAAGGTTGAAAAAGGTTTTTTCAGACTAACTCGTTTGGGAGGTAAACGTAAAGACTTAAAAGTTACTGACAAATATTCTTCA
The DNA here is from genome assembly GCA_036925125.1 of Oreortyx pictus. NCBI lineage: Eukaryota > Metazoa > Chordata > Aves > Galliformes > Odontophoridae > Oreortyx > Oreortyx pictus. The sequence continues at coordinate 31,810,946 of JAUPFR010000009.1, forward strand.
ATATAAGAAAACAAACAAAACTTTGTCTTCTAAAAGACAAATTCTACCTGAATATTTTACTTGTTATAAATTACTTTTAAACTTGATCTGGAAATAATCTTCAGTTCCTTGCTCTGTCTTCCTCAACCTTTAATTGCATACTTGGTTTCTTTTGGGAAGTCTGCTTGAATAATATTTTTGTATTGTATACGTCAACTTCAAAAGCCATTAAATCAAATACTACCATTCTTTTTTTCTCTGAAACTATTGCATTTTATAAAAGAGTTGGATGACCTTCTATGGCTGGAAACAATGGAAATAAGTAGCACTAAGCCACCCAGGTAGTGAAGTGCAGGGCTGCTATTCAAGTCCTGTACCTTAGATCATCTGAGTCATTGGGTATTTTCCTGGGAAATTTTACATTTCTCTCTAAATGGAACTGCAAAAAATCACTCAGTCACTCTCCTGGCTCTTGTACTTGTAACAATCTGCAACACTATGACCTGTTACCTGAAATGATACTGAAACTGGTTACCCAAGGATGCTCTAGAATAGGTGTGGCCATAGCAGTCTGCGGTCCTATGAAACTAGACTCTGTTATGCACAGGGACTGCATAACAATATAGGACTGCAGCCACTTCTTGCAAATTGGCTGTGTCAGGAGTCCTAATCCCTGGCACAGGCTCAGTGAGAGCAGTTTTCCCTTCCCAAGCACTCTACACTCTCTCTTCCTAGAGCCTGCACAGCCTGACTGCGTGCTTCAGCAGCTTCCATCCAAGTCCCACATGTTTTACATTAGATGAACATAAACTGGTCATACTGTATGAATAAAGCAAACTCATTGATTTCTGACATTGTGGTTTTTATATTCAAGTTAAGTGTGGTTAATAGCATTTCTAATAGTGTGACAATACAAAAAATATTGTATAAAGAAAGAATTGTTGTGTCCTGGGTGATCTAGTCCAGCTCCTCCTGTCACAAGGTACCATGCTCTGTCTCCCTTTCATAAATTTATTGTTTCATCTTAAATTCTTTTAGTTTTATTTACCACCATGACTTCTTTGAAAGGCTGTTTTAGAACTTCATATTAGGGACAGTTTATACTCATTTATTCTTGTGCCAACATTGTTCTTGAGTTTAAACAGCTCTTCTCCCTCCCTGGTGTCCTGTTCTTCTCTCCTGCTCCTTTTCTACCCCCACTAAGAAATTCATAGAGAACAATCACAGCCCTTCACAGCCATTTTCTAGCCAACATCATCCTCTTTCAGAAACTAAGCAGCTCGTTCCCCTGACGAATCTCTCAACATTGCCTACGCTTTGTATGACTAGAACACCTATTTCATGCATGACAGCATCCAAGGTGGAAGTTCACCAGGACCTCGAGCAGAGAGTTTGTTCTTTCATTTCTCTTGCTGGTTGAGTATTAGGAAAAAAGATTGGATATTTGGAAAAAAGTATTTTCTAAAACACCTGTGAGGTATTGACATAGGCTGCCCGGGGAAGAGATGACGTCACTGTTCCTGGCAGTGTTGAAGTACCATGGAGAAGTGGCACTGTGGGCATAGTGGGTGACTTGAGGTTGGACTTGATCTTGGAAGGCTTTTTCAACATTTGTGATTCTATGATTCCATTTACGGCCACTTTTCACAAATTGATCAATGAACTTATAACCAATTAATCTACCCAGGTGTCTTATTCTCATGTTTCTAATAGCTGAGTTTCCGGTTGATAACAGGAATATTTTGTGTACCTCTTTGACTGGATACTCTTTGACCTTATCCAATTTGTCAGCTTGCTGTCTTAAGTAAGATTTGGCCCGATGTCCTTTTTCATGTCTGAGCTGATGATGCTTCCCAGTTGTGACTCACCCAGAAATACTCTTGAACGCTCCTACTTTTCATATTGAAATTTTTAATGAAAACACATAGACCAATTCCAAGAATATTTAGGGACTTGCACAAGTAACTTGAACCTTTCTGAGTCATTTCACTGGTAGTGTTGTAGTTCTCTCCATCTTCTCCAGTGTAACTGATAATTTCCCATTTGGCATTGTATTACATACACAACTGAAGTCCAGATAGATTTCGTTTATTGCATTTCTCTTTTATGGAAACAAAAAAAACCAACAAGGATACCAACAAACAAAAAACTCACAGTTATTTTATTAAAGAAAGATATCAGTTTAGTTTGATATGATCTTCCTTTATTAATCCAGGGCATACTTTTCTAAATATTTATGCTACAAATGCCTTTAAGAAAATCTGCAATGGGAATACCATTTTGCTTCACAGTATAAATGTGCAATGATATTTTTATACACACTATTCATTTATTTCCATTTATTATTAGCGAGAGACCAAATTTTAAAAAAGTTTATACGCATCAGAGCATGATGCAAAATATGAGTTATACAGTCATTTTATTGAATCTTTACTGCTAATGCACACAAATTTCACAAAGTGTAATGACAATACTGAGCACTTAAGTTGTTAGGCTGTCATATTACAGCAAAATTATTTGCACTATATAATCACTGTTTTCCTTTTCCTATTGTTTATTTCTGAGTGTGCTTCATAAACATTTGCAAATGCAGATACAGTTGCTGTAGCAAATAACGTGTTTTAAGACCATAAAGTTGAATGACTCCATGTCCTTTGGTGCCCATGAAAACAAAATCTTCCTAACATCTCCCAGCCAACGATAGCCAGTCTGTCATCTGATGCCACTGTTCTTGAGTCTACCCTCTGCAGTCACAAAACCTGTAATTTTAAAGCTTATCATAAACATAGGGATTAGGGGTAATGCCTGATTTCTGTATTTTCCCCACCAATCATTTGTGTAATGCCTCTAAGTAGACCATATCTTCATCTCTCATTTTGCTCTTTGGCAAAAAGGATACAGTAATTATAGGGTGGGGAGAACTCGTGAGACCTGACTGGGAGCTTCCCAAAGGGATAAAAAAGAAGATGGCTGACAAAAGTCTTTAGCTCAGTAAAGTAGGTGAATTCTTTATCCTCAGTGAATAGGCTTTATTGACTCTACCTTGGAGGATCGCAGGAAGCAGTGATTTAATTTTTGTCACTCCCAAAACTTTGGTGCTGACTAAAACAGTTCTCGTTTATACAGCAATAATGCATACTGCTCCTCCCCAAAAGGACTCACAGTAGTTTTGGCCCTGCTGCAGGCTAAGACAATAGGATAAAATGTTGAATTCTGAGTCCTAGTGAAATCCAATAAAAGTTAAAGGCCTCAGTCATTATATATTCTAAAATTACAGTGTCTTCTGGAATATAGGCATAGTCATACACCTCTGCAGGTTGCTGATACAATTCTTGAGAAGGATGAGACACTTTCATCAATTAAGCATTTGATTTCCTTGAAATTAATGAACTCATTTTGATTAATACTTTTGCACGTATGTGATATTAATGCTATGAGCCTTTCATTATGCAGAGACCTAGCTCTTCCTTTAATTCTACCATCTTGCCTTTGATTCAGTCCTGCAAGATGTTGATGAAGACTGCGCAGGACTGTGTAAAGAATTTAGAAAAATTAGTAATTCAAGATGTGAGCTCCCAGTTAAGCCAGTTCACATGCGGATCCTTTTATACATGTAAGATAGTTGTATGTAGCTTCTGATCAGGGTATTATGATTTTGAATGGTCAAGCTTGTCCCTCTTGCTATTCCTTGGGAAAATAGTTATTAAATCCTAACTGTGGGTGTTGACTGAAAGTCATCTCCATTTCTAAGATAGTCTGGAGATTTTGAAGCCATCAAGAGTATTAAAATAAATTGTGCACAGTCCAGACTAGTCCTGTTTTCATCTGCAGAACAAGACTAATGGAAGAGAAGGTACTAATGTGAAACTATTTGAATGTCATCATGTCTTATCCACTCCGACTGCAACTCTTCAATCCTAATGAATTACACACAATAATTTTGGGTGTTCTAATAAACAGATAGACATCATAATAATGTATTTCAGTTAGGAAGAGGTACTTGAAAGAAATTGGTTTTTCTATACACATGATGTGAGGCAATCAATAGTGCTTTAGTCTGACAAGTACTGTCAATATCCATTGTCACAGTTCAGAAAGTCATTAATGGATAGTTCTTCAAAAACCAATGCTTTCAACACATTAAAAGTGTTCGGATATACTGTACCTGGCAGGAATTAATCATAGGTAAACCCTTGCGGTTTACTATAAATGTTTTGTAAATTAAAAGTGAAAGAAAAGTCATTGGAAGGAGTGTGAGAGAATGTTACGTGTCATTAGAAAATCTTGCCAGTAAGATGTGGAGCTGCTTAGGAGATACTGGAACATATTATATTCTGATTTATTCAGGATCAGCCTAGAATGTCTCAACCAGGGGAAAGTCTGCTAGGCATATATTATCTAGGTACAGGATTGTCTAGGTGTATCTCTTGTGCTCCTGAGGCAACTTATCTAGAAAATTCACAGAAAGTAATCATTTAAAGAACACTTAGAAAAAACCCTTCCCCTTAAAGGTCTAGAACCTTCTCTGGACCTTTTAGTTGTGCCACGCCAAAATCCTAAAGAAAGGCTTTCACAAGTCCACCTTGCAAATACGTTAGCTATTGCTTCAGACTACTGAGATGATGGTATGTTTATGATCATTGCGTCATATAGACATTTAGTGCATTTGAATATGACACGCAATCCTTCATCTGTAAATCTCAAAATTTCTGTTGACTCTGATAGTGCTGTTTTTGCAAAATGATGTGATTTATGAGCAGTGCATTAATTCTTTCCTTCCGCCTGTCTTCTTGTGTAAAAGCTATATATATTATTAGGAATATTAAGGCTAGATTTTTGGAGTTGAATAAGTATTCAGAGGATTTATATATGCCCCTAAAAGACAGGTCAGTTTTTATCTTGATTTAATATTCTTTTGCAGAGAATTTAGCCTCTAGTTATCCTTCCTAATTCAGTCAGTATTCTTACAATGCTGTTTAACATCAAGAGCCACAAATAAGTTCTTTTTTTATGCCTAATGCGCTGCTTATACTATTTACTTTCCTTACCAGTTCTGTATTACACTTCTCTAATGTGATAAGCTGTTATGATTTAATATACCTTAATTCTAGAGCAGATTATAAATGGCTTGAGGAAAGGAACTTGCTTTCTTTTTTTTCACTTGTCTTTTAATACCTGTAATAATAATAATAACCTGGAATAAATAAATAGCTAATAAAAAGGTAGGAGTTCTGTTTTGTGTTGGTTTCGAGGCACTTGTGTGGCTCTGTCAATGCGAGTAGCTTCAGAAATGGAGGAAATCAGTTGATTTAGTGCAAAGAATCAAATGGCACACCTGTGCAATTTATGTCTGGGATTTGAGAACAAGTATCAGATTTATTTCCTATTATGTTTACACTTAGAACCCTAAGTGTCCACATTTTTTTTTTTTTTTTAACTGTGCTGAAATGCTTTTCACTTTTTCACCCCGTCTGAAGCTGGTCAGCTTTCTTTCATGGAGGAGTTTTCTGCCCAAATCCACAACTTGAAATTGTAAAAGGAAGGCACTACAAACTATGTATATATATCTATTGTGGCTTTTCAGTTTTCTAACTGATCTTTTTCTTCTCTCTTGGAAGTTTCATTTGGCCCCCTTTGTATTTCCAAATAGAATAGCAAAGTCATTTTAATGATATTGTGAGAAGAATGGTTTGGCAAGAGAAGGGTTATTTCTAAATGAGATCCTAACAAGAATATTTCTGGCTAAGCTTGGTTTTGGAACATGCTATCTAAACCCTTGAATTTCTGGGAGATTTGGAGTTTCCCTCTGGTGAGTCATACTTAGTAGAATAAAATGAGAAATTCATCAAAATTGGCTTTGCTGCTGTTTCAAGCTATGTGCTATACCACCCAACCTATAAAATACAAAACATCCATGACAATAATTATTCCTACCTCTAGATGTAGTTTTAACACCATAATTGCTGTTTAAGGTATGAAAATTCTGGCTGTGTTAATGCATCTTTCTAAGCAGAGGGATCTTTACTCTGTTATCAAATCCTAGCTTACCCGATCTTGCTGTTTGCAGAATTACCCTATTCAATTCAGTTAAAATATCTTAATAATTTTTGTGTACATTTAGAGCTAAGAATGTACTAGAAGTGGGGATAAAGCTTTTCAGAGTCCTGCAGGATGGGATAAGTGGCAGGCATCTGAAGTCACTCCGAAGTTATTTTCAGTCCTGCATCATTTGCAATTGGTAAGCTTCATGCTGTAAGTCAGGAAAAACCAAACCTACTATGAATTGCTGTGGACAGAATGACCCGAAGCAACAAGAGAGTCCCAAAACTAAGTACAATTCACTTCACTGTTTCAAAGTACCATTAAGATGCAGAATTAGAAACATCCATTTGTTGTTCTTTTTATAGCATGGCCAAGTGACTTGGAATTTTAGCTTGTTCCTGCCAAGGATTGCTCAATTTTGAACAAAAAGTCCTCAGCTATAATGTTAAAAAAGCACCAGCCACCAATTGAATGCTAATCTTTATATTCTGTCATACACTGCTCCAAGAATGCTCCATTAAAAAATGTGAATTCTATTTTTCGTAAGTGATGGATTATTGTACCAAGCTGTGTATTTTCCAGTAAAGTGTCCTTTTATTTGTCCTGTGCGATTACTAGTTTGTGGAAGTATGTGTGGGGTCATTTTAGTGCTGTGGGAAAATGGAGCACTCTTCTGTTAAAATCAGTAGTGAAATCAGAAGCAAACTATGCTCTGATCATCATAGGCATGTGTTTAAATATTGCTTTCCTTAATTGGCTATGTTCTATTTACTTAAAATGAACAATTTGGCAAGTTTTTCTCCCTTGACAACAGCAGAGCGTAAACCATTTTATAAGTTTGGCTGTTAAAATCAGATTTGTAATGTAAACCACAATATTCCAGGGTTATTATCTTCGCTTAACCAGTTATTTTAGCTTGCCATTGTTTCAGACTTGTGCACCTTTAAAAACTCTGGTTTTGTTTATACCATATGCAAAACTTCCTACTATCATACAGCCCAATAATTTTGATTATAATTTGCTTTCTGCAAATCTCTTCCCTGAATCCTCCATGTGAAGATCACTGCATTGTAGAGATCCGCTCCGGGCAGGGGTACTTAGAAATATAGACCCCTTAGAGTTGGAAGGGACCTTTATAGGTCATCCAATCCATTTCCCCTGCAACGAACAGGGACATGCACAGATAGATTAGGCTGCCAGGTCCTGATCCAGCCTTGCCTCAAGAGTCTTCAGGGGTGGAGCATCAACCACATTGCTATTCAACCTGTTCCAGTGTCTCACTTCTCTCACTTAAAGGACTTTTTCCTTTATCCAACCTTAATCTACCCTCTTTAAGCTTGAAGCCATTTCCCCTTCTTCTATCACCATGGACCCTGCTAAAGTCTGTCCCCTTCTTTCCTTCTGCTCCCTTTTAGATACTGAAGGTCACTGTCATGTCACCTCATACCCTTTTCTTCTCCAGGCCGCATCTCCCCAGCTCTCTCAACCTGTCCATATAGGAGAGCTGCTCTATCCCTTAGATCATTTTTATGGCCCTCCTCTCAATGTGCACCATCATGTCTATGTCTCTTCTGTACTGAGGACTCCACATGACACAGTACTCCAGGTGAGGCCTCACCAGCACAGAGAGGCAAGATCACCTCCCTCATCCTGTTGGCCACACTTCTTTTGCTGTAGCCCAGGATATGGTTGGCTTTCTGGGCTGAGGGTGCATTGCTGGTTCATATCCAGCTTGTATTCCAACAGTACTCTTCCATGTCTTCTTCGCAGAGCTGTTCTCAATGCTTTTATCCCCCTGCTTATCTTGGTAGTGAAGGTTGCTTCAACTCAGGTGCAAGATCTTGCATTTGGATTTGCTGAGCCTCATGAGGTTCATCTGAGCGTCTTGGGAGTTCTACAGAAAGTGAAAATGGACCGACTCCTGTAAGATCAGCTTGTGGAGAATCTCTGCTTTGCTGGATTTTTGGTATATCTATTTAATTGTTTGTCTACTTTTTTCTCTCTAGGGTAAGAGAGGCCATGGCAAGGTTTAGACAAGGGTCATGAGGCTCAGGTGATTTGTCAGAAACTTCTAAAAATCTCCTTGTCCAGGGAAAGCTTTGGAGAACATCTTCCCAGGGATTCTCCACTCCTTCTGGAGCATCCAGCTACAAGCAGAATTTCTTCTTGCTGTTAATACTGCCTATTTTCATAGTTGTGATGGTGCCCTATAAGCACCTCAGCAGAGAAGAAGTTAAATTTATGCCTTTGAAACTTCCTCCAGGGGATTTTCTGCAGCTGGGTTCTATGTCTTTTTGACACAGAGCAGGAATAAATTGAGCTCAAAATATTTCTCAGTTTGGTAAATGCCTAAATATAATAAAATATAATCATTAGGACGGGAATACTTTTCTTTCCATAAATTAATGCATCTTGCACACATTTCATGGCATACAGCCATGTTTTCTATAACTGCATTAAATATATATATAACGCTTAATCCATCTTGGCAAGAGAACTCAGTCCTTCGCTAGTGGTGTAACCATCCATCCTTTCTCTTTGCAAGCAGTGTGGAGCTAATAGTGCATAGCACACTTTGAGTCTGGACTTTTAGTTGAAAAATCATCCATGTGAAACTTGCGGAATTCCTGAGCATTTCATGAGTAAACTGGTAGCCATCCAAATACTTATAGGCAGTAAAAAAAATACAGCTCTGTGACTAACAGCAGGGTGAACTCTTCGTGTTTATTCAGAAAAGTATTAATCAGAAGCACTGTACTGTCCAACCAGCTACACTGCTGACCTACCGCATGACTTTACTAGGGTGGTTATGGCCATTGCTTTCCAAGAATATTTGAGCAAACTGTTGTTATTAATACTTCATAAATAAAATTTCTCTGAAGCTTTTTCATTTGTTTTCCTTTAGTTTTCAGACTGAACTACAGCGCTTCTGACTCAAATGACAGAAACCGAGTTAAAAGCAGATTAAAGAAGTTTATCTCCCGAAGACCATCCTTGAAAACATTGCAAGAAAAAGGACTCATTAAAGGTGTGTTCTCTTTTATAATTTTTGGAGTTAAAAGTAAAAACTTACAGACGAATTTGATTTTTCACTCTCAACTGAAGTGCATCGGACAAATGGTTTTGTTGTTTTTGTTTTTTTTAATCAGAAAATGTACACTGCTGAACTGTGATGAAAAATATCAGCAAATGGTTGCGTATATCTGTGCTACTTGAATACTTAAATTTTTCTGCTTTCCTTTGCTTTTGTTAGAAGCCTGTTCACCTAATGTAGTCACTCACCATGCACCATGCAAATCAGTGTGCTGCATGACTCCATTTGTTTTTAAGAAGAGCATGCTGATATAGCTTGCTATTTAGAATAAGCAAAAGGAACTTCAGATGCTGTGCTGGCTAATTTGTTTTCTAGGGTAGGCTGGAATGCTTCCTGCTCTCTTCTCATTATTTTTCTAACTTGCCAACAAAATACATTTTTAACAACTCAAAATTTGTGCCAGTGAATAATAGATGCTTTGAATCAGAGACCTTTCCATGCTTCACTTTCTTACGAAGTTGGTCAGACATCACTTTCACATATCCTTAAAAAAATGTTGCTTGGATAAAAAGCATTTGCAAGATTATCCACAAAGTGATCTCCTAAGAAGCTGGTAGTTAACTTGAAGGCAGTAGCATGCTGACCACTAATAATCAAGGCAAGCCATGTTTTTGAATGTTGTTTGGAATAATGCTTTAAAAATTTACGCACTCCCAAATTATTATGTGTGAAACCCACAACTGCACATGCAAATTGTCAAGCAAAAGGCATTTTGCCAGCAGCTCCTGTCAGTCTCTGGAGTGTGAATGTTCCAGTGGTGTGTCAAAAATGGCAAGGGGTGTTGCTAGTGTGTGTGAAACAGGTCTGTTCTGAGCCAAGAGACTGACCTCAACTAAAGCCCAAGAGTTAAACTCCAGCTGGGCCCACTGTCTGAAGGGGATTTTATAAGTTAACTTTGTGTGTATTAGATACATGGAAAGATGTTCAGCAAGGTGTTCCTTCCCCTAAAGAAGTCTTCAGTATTTAAAACCATTCTGTGCCTTTGTAGTGGGCTTCTGCTTCTAACTTCCGCAGATGCTTTAAAAACTCCATAGATACAAACACGAGTGTGAATGCACTCAACTTTCAATTGTCCTTAAACAATTGTACTGTCTGATTTCACTACATCAGCGAATATTGCCTCATTGAAGTACTGTGTGGGTTGAGGGTGGGATTTGAATGCATCCCATCAGCTTGTTTCAGTTATTACAGAAATAGTGTAGAAATTTATACTCTTTTAATTTCTGGATTAAAGGTTTGTTTTTTTTTTTTTTTTTCGTTTGTTTGTTTGTTTGTTTTTTTGTGTTTTTTGTTTTTTTTTAGTTTAATAAGGTGTGGCTGATGAATCTCCTGTGGTGGTACATAGGGATCAGATGTGATCCCTGCTAACAAATCCAGATTCATTAGCATGACTCAAATCCATCCTCTAATATATCTCTCTAGGAAAGCCAGATGTATTTTGTTTTGGCTACACTTGTGTTGAGCTCTTGATTCATAAACATAGCTCGGTTCTACCTGAGATAATCTCCTATGGAAAGCCAAGATTCATGATTTGGGACACAGTAACTCGGAATCGGTACTTGGCACAGTTTTTTTACTGAACTAATGTCACCATAAAGAAAACATGTTACTTATATACCATGCAGTTTCATTAGGATTAGGTTTTGACCATGCAAATGAGGTAGGATTCGTTAGCTCAGCTTAATTCCAGTCTATGGTAAGTCTATGTGAAATGCACATTCGATAAGGTTCCTCCATTGTCTTCACCAGAGTTTATCCCTTAATCTTTTAAAATGTTATGAAAATGCAGTTGCAGTGTTTATACACAGACTACTTTAAAATGTTAATTTTTAGATTCACATTAGAATATTTTTAAACCACAAAATGCAAACAGCAAACAAAAAATTAAAAGATTGCCAAATTTTGTATTATAACATACATCTATTTATTTTTTCTAAAGGTGAATGTAACGGCTGCAGATGTTTCTCAAAACTGCTAGCTTGTTTCTTAGGGGAAAACCTTGTTAACCAATTTTTACAAGAAAAAATTCCTCTAGCTCTGAGAACACTCATACTAACTTTTATCCCGTAGGGAATTGCTTCTGTCAGAATTGCAAATCCCTTAAAATAGGGGCTCATAATAAAAGTGTGTCTAAAGCCTTGCAGGACATCTCGGTACCAAATTTCTGACAAAGAGCTGTTCTGTGTACTAGCGAAGAACTGATATAAATATCTATGAAGCGTGTGGTGTTAATTACTCTAAAGCAGTGGCACTGTAGGTGATGTGAAAACCTTCACTTTTCATCAAGTGCTATTCATATTTGCCAAGGGCACTATAAAGCTCTCAAATCTATATTGATTTTTTACATTGTATGTCACGTTGGAACCAAAACTCCAATAAATTTAACACGTAAATTATAGTCATGAGTAAATACATTTTAAGGTGGTAAGTTCACTTAAACACAGTTCTGCGAGCTGTTAGTCACTGATGTGTACACACTTGGCCAGAAGACTCGACACATTTCTCCGCATTAACCAAATTTGGGAATACAGTCTTCAAAATTAAATAGCAGTTTGATCTCCTGGGGTACTTTGTTCTGCCAACACTATTATCAGAAAATCTAGGAATTATGTGATTGTCATTTAACTCTTAACAAAACTTTGTTCGTGTAAGATGTAGCAAATATCTGTAGTGAATAAAGTGGCTGTTTAGCCAATGGGTTTAATAAAAAGTAGGTGGATGATAATCAGAGAAGGGCAATCTGCAAATGTTTGTTGTTTGGTTATGCTACTCTTTTGCCTAGGAGAATCCCATATGTGAAGAGCACGTTGGCTCCATTTGTTGCAATGGACTGGTACACGGGGCTTTTCATGCTCCATTGAGCACTCTAATGAAGATTGTCAGTCCTCACAGTCCATGCTCACATGAAATTTATTTGGTATGGAAGAATTCTGAACCATTTTTGAGGCAATGTGTAATGCAGTATTTTTGTGTACCACGTAAGGGGTCTATATGCACATTCTGTTTGTGTGTATCTACATACACATGAAGCTAGAAATAATAAGAGGCATGTTCCATGCCTGCCATTTTTTAACAATGTTATTTCAAGAATAGCTGTGTGCAAATTTATATGCTAGGTCAGGGGTTCTCAGTTCCTTGGGATTGAAATATTCTCAGAATTTACAGAATCTGCACTAATATGCTAGAAAAATAATATATAAATCTTCTCTTTTTGAACTTCTTTATAGTCTATAATTGAACTTTGATCTTTATGTTTGATCATTGTCATGATTTAATATTACCCTAAATGAATTGCCAACCTTCAACTTGATATTGGCCAGCTAACTTCCTTATTTCTGAGCCTCTTTAGCCCAGCAAAAAAAAGAAAAACTTCTATGAAATGGTGACTTGAAAGCTATGGTAGTTGTACTGGTGATAGACTAGCTCAAAATACATTTTCAGTAAATGATAAATAGAAAATTAAATGAAAACATGAACAACAAATGATGCTGTGGGTAATAAGTACAATGTAGATGACAAGAAACTCACTGAGGGTTTTGTTGTTATTTTTGTTGACTTTTTATTTCAAAGTGTGGATAATGAAGGAAGTTCACAGAATTTATAAGTTAAAGCAAAAAAAACAACCAAACAAAAACCCCACAACATAAAATTTGGAATGGTTACAAATCATTCAAGACGAATCTAAAAGCTGTTCAATTGCTGATGAAAGGAACTAGCTGTTATTTGGCTTGATAGCCTATAGAACAAGGCTGAGCATATGTTGGTGGTTGTGCAGATAACAGCACAAAGATCACCATTTCCAGACAAGGGAAAACATCGTTATTGTCTCACTGTACCTGGGACCAATTCAATGTAGTGGATGTAATGCTCATGAGAAGTCCAGATGCAAAGATTAAGATTTCCTTCTTGATGCATTCTATAATTCTTCTGGGTTATAAAATATATATATATATAAAAACTGAATGGTGTCTATAATATCTTAGGAAAAGTTAGGAAATATTCCCTTTGATTTGGAGAAGCAGCAGGTGGGTCACAAGGATATTTTTCTTTTTGACCACAACATGGACTTTCTGATTTTTTTCCAAACCCACTGGATGGCCGAACACTGGGCAAAGTCATATTTCCATTGACAGTACTCTAATCATGACATAATGATCAGAAATCATTCACATAATTTAAAAGTATATCATTTTTGAGACCTGCTTTAAGAAGAAGAACAGCAGCCTCACACTCTCTGAATTTAAATGAACTCTTGTCTCCAATAATGCACCATAATTTCTTAAAAGAGACTAGTGTCTACAGTATTCTCTATTTTTCCTTTTTTTTTTTTCTGAGAAAGTAAAACAAATCTTGTAGCTCATATGCCACTTAATAGTAACTGTTCACAAATGTAATTTTTATTTAATTGATGACCACCACAGATCAACGGTATAAAGTAAATCTCCATGTTAAAAGGACTGGCAAGAATCCCAGCTAGCATAAATCAGGGGAGCTATGTTGACAACCTTGCTGACTTCAGTCAGCTGAGAACCTGGCCCACTTATTGTATGAGCCTCGTGGTGTTACTTGGAGCCCCAGTTGGTGAAGAGCATGATTTTAAAGTCTGATTTGGTATTCTGGCTCAAATCCTGGAGCAACCAGAAGTCACCAATCAGAATGTGGTCCTTTTGACCACATTCTTCTTCCAAAAAAATTAATTGCTACAGTGCTTACTGTCCTGTGTCCCTCTCTGCTCATGCTTCTCTTTTTCTTTGCTTTTGCCTATTTCTTTTCTTTTCCTCTTTTGCCCTCCCAGCCTTCAAAAGGTACAAAGAAAGCAAACAACACAGACCTCAATACAAATCTCTGGTAGTCCAGCCGTTCAAGTCCAGATGTAGTGGAGTTCACTCTGCTAGAATTTTCTTCTGAAAGGCAATTACAATTACTATATTAGATGGATATGACTCATGCTTTTAAAAACAGGGACATAATGCCATTATACCTTCTGTTGTGTCAGAATTCAAGATTCTCTCTGAGAATTTGGGATGTTAACAATTCTCTACCCATTTTCTTTTTCTCCCTATAAAAAGTTCTGAAATATGAGTTCCTTCCCAGTGTGGCCGCATCTCAACCATGTACACCAAAAACAGTTAAACAATGACATTCTCAGTGAGGATGTGGCTTTTGCGATTTTGTTTTAATTGTTTCTCTTCCAGAAGTATTGTCTCTCCTAGGCTGGGATTCTGCAGCTCAGGATTAGTGGCTTTGCTGCAGCCTGTGAAAGCTGCTCAAAAACAGCAACTCTGTCAGTCTCAGGAGAACTTGAAGCTCCCCAGAACAAACAATTCATTGCAGCTGTAATCTTCATTTTATATTATACAACTTATGAATGTCCATTCCCTCCTCTTCTGGTGTCTCATTTCATATCTGTGTGCAAAGTTGTCACACACCCTACCATCCTGAACAGAAGGTTGAATGCAGAGATACCAGGGATGTGTAATGTAAACCATACCACCAAACTTATTGTGAATATATTGCTCTTCTTAAAAATGCTTGTTGTTTTTTCATACTACAGTATTGACTAACTGTCTGTGTTTGATGTATGGTTTACCAGCCTGATGTAGACTTATGGTTAGAGCTTAACTTGTTAGTTCTGCTTTTGCAGCCAATTCAGAATAACTACAGATGCCCCAAGATATTAAAATTGACTGCTCAAATGGACTCAGTGTGGGAGTTTCATTGGTTTTAAATTGATAACAGCTGAAAGAGTGAATGATTAAAGCTGTATATGGGCATAGTATGCAGCTTCTTTGTACAAGCTCTTGTGAACAGAATCCACTGTATGGGAATTGCCTTTGTTCTAATAAAAGATATTTCTGAACAATTGTTAGTTTAAATTTTTAAATGATGAAACAAGAGTGTTTCAGGAGCCTATAGAGGAAATAATTCCTGAGAAACTGGAATAACTCTGAGAAGATAAAGTGGATTTCTATTCAGAGGGGAGCATTTAAAGTTAAGTAGCATTCCATAAGGTGGTAATTGTGTCTATTTCCCAGGCATTTGAGTTAAATAAGCTGGATAGGAAACATAAACTGTCATAACAGGAGGTTAGGGGTGTTGTGTACATCTTTTTTTTCTATTTTTTCAAGTCATAAAAAATGAAGTTTTGAAGGGCCTTATCACAAATAAATCAAACAAGGGCTTTTTTTTTTTTCTTCCTTTATCCCTTTGGGAGCAGTTCTTATTCTTTGAAAAAAATGTTCTGGATAGTTTCTCCTCAGACTAGATTTGAATATGCACAGTTGTAAAAAGAATAAGAAACAAATATTAAAATCTTAACCTACACATCAATCTAGTGTACTAAAATTACTAACTTGCCGTTCGGATAATGTCTCATTTTTAAAATGCTTCACAAAAAAATAAAAGTGAGTTTTCCCCACCTATCCCTGTGACCTCTAAGAGTGTAAAAATGGTGATTGAAACTCCTGCAAAACACATATTTATGTTTGGAAATGGATCCAGCGAAAATCCATTGGCTGGACACAGTCACAGAGCCTGTGGTTCAGGAGCACCCAGAATTCAGAATATTTGGATGATTCATAAGGTCAAGTCCTTCAAAACTATATGTTGTGACCATGTTTGTATACCAAAAGGTACACAAAATGGGATTGAATCATTTACTGGAGAAGGTACAGAATGCATATCCAGAAAAGGAGTGATGACCCAGGTGAGAACTGCAGATCCATTTCCAGACTTATCAAAATTTCCTTCAAGGAACAGTGAGTGTTCTGCATTCATACTAAAGAATGAAAGAGTAACTACAAAATCCTACCAGTGATTATGAAGTGGTTATAATGGGGAAGTTGCTGAACTTCCTTACATTCATTTCCATTCAGTTCTTCACATGCTGCCCATCTAAACACAGTGCAGCAGAAATTGTTTACAAATATCTTTGCTTTTTTCTTTTTAACATAATTTACATGGGAGAACATTCCATTTTATGCAAAGAATTTGATGGGTCTTTGCTAAAATTTCAAAAAAAAACAGCAATTAAGATGTCAAAAGAGGAAGTGCTAGTACTTTTTATTCATAAATCACTGTATATATAATTACCACTGAAGGCAGCTATAAATGTTTTATGAAGAATATGTAACCAGACTGTGCTTTGTCAGAAACATAACCCCAAAACATATAACAGCCTGTTCGCTGATGCTTAACGCCACACATGCACACAAACTTCTTCAGTGTAGTTCTGTGAACCCAGTCCTCCATTCCTTCTGCAGCCAAAACTATGGCTAACTTAGACTCAGGCTTTGATTTCCTCTACCAAAATGCAGATCATATGCACTGGAAAGTATATTTGGTGCATACACCATCCTCTTTGGTACGCTGGATAAGCTTCTCTGGTGAATTCCTACAAAGCCATCCCTATCCTGTTTCCCTGGCTGTTCTCTAGTCTGGGGTATTTGGAAAGCAAAGGCAGTCAAGTTTCCCACATCTAAGCTCAGTAAGGAATAACTTTGGTTAATGATAGGAAGGTGTAGTTAATGTCACTCCAAAGTAGAAAATGAACAAACAGAACTTGGCGTGGTAGTGTGAAAAAGTTGTGCTTCTTTGAGAGAGAATGACTCGAAGTGATTATGGTGAAAGATGGTGGGACTGCCTAAGGAGAAAGTGTCCTAGTGCAATAGGAACTTGAGGACTGCAGGTAGTCTTTCTGCTCTGAGAGTGAGTGTGCTTGGTGGTTTTGCCCTACAGAGCCCAACCTTGTCTTCAAAAGCATTTTGGAAAGCCTCTACGGCAATTTTCAAAATGTATGCTGTTGAAATGCTATATGGAGACTGTCTTTTTGGATAAATGATGGTACTACAGGCTTATTGTTTGAGCATTTAACTGGCTCCTATTGAACAGTTTTGTTCATCTGTTTGATTCATTTTGATTCTAGCTGACAACATCTCCATTACTGATGGCTCTTTTCATAATTTCTCAAACATATAGAGTAGAAATGAGGTGGAGGAAGCTAATTAGTTATCTGAAGAGTTTAACATGATTATATGAATATGCTTTAGGAATGAACACTCTGAGTTAATCAAACCTTTCACATGATAAAATCTAAAACATAATATTATTGGGCTGACTACTTATTTATCAATGAAACAACACAAGTCACCAGTTAAAGTTGGTGCAGCGTATGACATCCTCATCAAAAGACATTTAGTATCTTCCCTTTTTCTGGCAGGTAATTTGATGATTAAAATCTTCAATGGTTTGATGAAATTATATTCTGAGTCCTAATGATGTGAATTAATGATGGCCTTGAACCCATATGATAGTCTGTGATGACACTGAAACTCCACGTACATGGAAGAGGTTTGAGTGTCAAGGTTGGACCAGTAGTTGGTATTAAGCAGGATTTTGGATTCAAGATTATGGAGCTTTGTTTTAAAAATGGACTTCACTTCTTTATGACTTATCCAAAAAAATTCCAGAGACCAAAGCCTGCAAGCATTAAGAAAATCATAGTATAAATGAAAATTTTAGCTTCAACCCTTTGGAAGTATATGAGTGTTACTGCAAGAAAGAGAGCATTGTTACTGGGGCTGGGATTAATGAGCACTAGGACTCAGACTTGTCTCCAGCTTTGTTTGCCCTCCTTCCATACTTGAACTTTTAACTGATGTGCAAACTCAGAAAAGAGAAAAACCCTACTGCTAGTAATATTCTTTAATCTATTTTTCTGTGCTTTTTTTTTCCCCTCAAACTGTAGATCAGATTTTTGGGTCCCATTTGCACTTGGTATGTGAACATGAGAATTCTACGGTCCCCTTGTTTGTGAGACAGTGCATAAAAGCTGTTGAAAGAAGAGGTGAGTACCTTAGTATTTAACACTATCTTTTGTTTCTCTGTTAGTACAGAAAGTTTAACCTTGTAACTCTTCTCAAATGACCAGAGTAGTTAGGCAGTTTGTTTTATAATATAGTTTTGCACTGCACTATATCCTGCTCTGTATCTTCATTTTCCTTATGCGATAAGGCATGAATAAAACCCATTCATGCTGATTATTCCCTATATCTTGCTTAATATGTTGTTATGTTAGTCTTTCTCCAGGTAGTACTTGATAAAGTATCAGCACTTTCTTTCTGAAATATCGGATGAACATGATGCCAATATATTTTAGTAATTATGAATTGTATTCAATGAAATTTAATGTTATTTTCGTGTGACCACCAAGTTTCTTTTTTTGTTTTTTTTTAACGCATGCAAGTACCTAGTTTTTATTGTTACTTTAAAAAGCAATAATACTGTAAGGATAATGGGATGAGTATTCGTCCTCACTTAAAGTTGTGATTAATTTAATGAGAGAGATTTTCATAGTAGAAAAAGATGTACTTAACGCCATTCCTTCCTTCCTTTTGACTGTATCTTCTCTCACTGAAGGTCATTTTCTTTGGAAGGTACATGCGGTAGATGCAGAATCTTAAAATGTATTGTATAAAAATGTGAGGCTTCATCACCATCTGTTACAAGTTTACAACTTGTTCCAGGGATCTGGGGAAACATATATCTTGCAAAAGATAGAAAATTTATTTTCAGAATAAGACTGGGTGAACCCATTGTCACTGCCATATACCGGAGTCTCAGAACAAGAGAACCAATGACAAATAAAAAGACACTTAGACCCTTAACCACAAAGGAAAAGGCTATTTTAATTCCATCATTGTTACCTGATTTTATAGTGAAAGGTGCAATAAAACTACCCTGGAGTTTCAAACTCTGGGAAATTCATGCTTTAATTATACAGCAAAGAGAGTACTGGGATATTACTGTTCCCAGAATGATTGGCAGGAAGTCAGAGACTAACAAACTGGAGACCGTTCAGTAGGGGGAGATAGTAGCATTAGTTTCTTGGTGGAGGAACAGAGGATGGGTGAAAGGAGAGAGACAAAGAAAGGGGATATATGAAATATATAAAGGACTATTAATAGTGGAGGAGTTGTAAGGAGAAACCCAGGATTCAAAAAGGAAAGGCAGAGATTACATGATAAAAATGCCACACAGTGTAGAATATTTCTTATTGACTGCTTGGTTCTGAATTTAGCTTCGGTTCTCCAAAAGATGCACTAGAAGTTTTACAGATAATTTGTGGTCTCTGATCACTGTTTCAGGAGAAGTGAGGCCAAAGGTCTCTTCACTGCTGAACTTGGAAAAATCCAAGAAACTTTATTTGATGTTTATTGTTTGTGTGAAATATGCACAGAAGAAAATATCACAGAAGAATTCATCCTTGTACTACTATACACGTGCTCTCTTCAAACTTGCTGTAGCAGGGAGAAGTCCTTCCCTTTTACATACACACTTCAGCCTACTGTGTATGTACATAAAAACGAATCATATGGCATGAGATAAAAATTTTAATTTTATCGCAGTATTTATATTTGATATACAGTTTTTTTATATTATCATTTTCTTGGATTAAGACGCTTGCATTTACTCACATTCTATTTACTCAAAGTGTTGTTTTTACTAAGTTCTGGCATAAACTATCTCAGGACAGCAGTAATTTATGTGAAGTTAAGTCCAATGTTTATGCAAGCTTCTGATGACATTTTATACTGGGGTTGGTATTAGGAAGCAGTATGTGGAGGTGCCAAGTCTCCCGGCATGGCTGAGACTCAACAGATCTGAAGTCGTCCTCTTAATGGCCAGATACGCCTCCAGCCAAGATACTCAACTGCAGAGTCATGGGAAATACTTATGTACCAATTATGGGAAAGGCACATTTAATGAAAACTGTATGTTTACTTTCATAGTCTTAGTAAGATGGCCTAAATACTCAGTACAGCTGGCATATTGGCTGTTGTAAGAAAGCTTTTTTTTTTTTTTTTTTTCCCTGAAGTTGCTTTTTTCCTATTTAGAAAATATATCATCCACTGTACCAAAAATGTTACTTGTTTTTTTCATTTCATGTAAATGATTACAGGGAAAAAAAAAAAAAAAAAAAAAGGGTCTTAAGGGACAAACCCTAAATGTTGCTTACAAAATATTCATACTTTTCTGTATGGTTGTGTTCTTCTTTATGAGCTCATAGTTTAAATTATTATTTATCTATTTATTTTCCTTCGTGTGTGTGTGTGTGTGTGTGATTTTTTTAAACATTATCGCTGTGCACAGAAAGTAAGATCTGAATAAGCCATATTAATTAGTACACGTTCCTGTGTGGAAGAGGTTACATACAGTAGCCAACCATACTAATATTCTCCCACAGATTAAAAATGTAGAGGGTGTCATTAACTGTTGGCAAGATTTCCTGTTTAGTTACACTATTTTTAAATGAATGTCTACATTGAAATCAGAGGATTTATTCTGATCTTTTTCTGCAACTTAGATCAGATTTTGGTTGTTTGTCCCCTAGGCTATTGTTTGCTCATTCACCACTTCAGGACAGAGGTGCTTTATAAGGTCTAGTCTAAAATTTCTCACTCCATAATGCATATTTATCTGTCCAACAAGAATTCATTTGTTCAAGAGCGAATTCCATTTTTTTTTCAGTGTCTTTTTGTGGTTATTGAAATAAAACTGGAAAGCAGTGTCTTTATCCATTCAGTCAGCCATCTTGCAGAGGTGGTAGTGGAGTTTAAAATCGACAGCAATTAAACATGTATCCATTATTTGTAAACTTCAAAGATAATTACCTCCTATTTATTTATTTATTTATTTTTCTATCTATCCATTTATTTATTTATTGAGGTGCTGGGTTTTTTTCCTCCTTCTTCATTTATGCATTCACAAATTTGATGAAATGATGAAAATTCACAAATTGATGAAATTCATGCCCCAAGTACTTAAATGTACAGATCTATGCCACTATAGTCCAAAGCATTTTGTAAGTGTTGGACCACTGGCACTGAATGCAGTGTTCTTGATAGAAAAATCTGCTGAGTACATGATGTTATCTGGAAAAGGAATAATTTTGAACAATGCATTGGTCAGACTGAAGAAATACAGTGACTGCTAGAAGGTTTCTATCATTTCACTTTGTGCTTTCTCAGAGGGAAAAGTTTTTCAGAAAAAAGTGTATAAATATGGGATTTTTTGTGGATATTCTGTTACTTTGCCACGAACACCTACTTTGGATAGACACTGAGCTCTTCTAACCTGTTGACCTGCTCCTTTAAATCCAAGCTTGGCCATCTCATCAGGAGGTGTGTGGTGGGAAGCACCAAGCCTACAGAATTGAACCGTTGATGGTCCTCCTTGTACAGAGTCCATGTGCCATGTGCTCTTGTCAAGGGTGGGTTCATTGCAGGATTTCTGTTGTTTCCAGGCCAGATATGACTTAGTCATTTCTTGAGTCTTATTTATTTTGATATACATGACCCTTTAAAAGTCCTGGCTGTTTTTTGCATTTTTTAAAGTAAGTGAAAGGCATGAGTAGAACGCATACAAAAAATAAAAATATCAGACTGCATTGTACCTAAATAAAATGCCATCTAGTACTTCTCATAGTAAAATTTTATCGTGTGAAATAGCCTCATACAAAACTCTTTTCCAGGGATGATCATCTGTCTGTGTGTCTAATGACAGAGTAAATGAACACCTCAAGCAGTCAGTATCCTAAAACTACTGGGGGTATCCAGTGTACTTCAGTTTTTTTGAAGAAATACAGTACTAATGCTCCAGGGAAATATAATTTAACTTTCATCTCTCTTTTGAAATGTCCTTCATTTTCTCCCTCTATTCCCAAATCCACGTTAGCGCTCTCAAATCAATGTAAATGCCTTAAAAATGTCACGGCAGACAGCAAATCTCATGATTACAGGTACAGTTTTTGTTCTAAGCTGGACATTGCAGACATTGTTTTCTGTTGCTTTTCTTGGAGCACAGGATGCTCTGACAGGAATGATACACAAAATTACATATTTGATTCAATGCCTAAAAGCCACCCTGGGATCCATAACCTTGCTTAAAGATTTAAGGAAGACCTTTAGTCCACTTCTGAGGAGGTTCTTAGCTTAGAAAACTTTATCTTTCAACTTTACTTCTTAGCAGCTGTTATGTTTTTTTGCTGTCGTTTGTTTGACAGGATCCAGTTATAGGTTCCGATGTCTGTTTAAAGAAACAGGGAGGTTGTTGGCTTTAAAATTCCCTTACTGCTTGTGTGTTCAACATTTTCCCAGGCTTTTCTACATAGTTTGCCAAGTAAAGGGACTGACCTTTTGTAGCAAACACTTTTTCATTTCTAAATGCTCACTTTGATTTTTGTCCCATTTTATGCTCATTCCAAACTGTTTACAACCCACTAAAAATGACTGTGAATTATATGTTTGTGTAATGGATTCCTTTTGTGGTTGGAGTGGAATGTTTACTTTGAACAATTAGTTATCTTTGGGCAGATTATAGTGACCTGAAAAAAGAATGGCTAAAATTATTATAGTACCTTAACTATTTCCTTTTGTTATCTTCTCTGTTTGGCCAGTGTATTATTTACTGTTTCGTTGCTCTGAACCCTAGTGAAGAAATCATGTTAAATGAGAAAGGTGACAAAAACCCCAGAGTTTGGGGCTCCCATCCTGAGGGGAGGGGCTGGGTCCTTGAACAAGGCTTCAGGAATGACCGTTAGTCCCTGAGAGGATGGATGGGTACACAACTTTCAGAGAAAACAGTTGTGAGAAAAGTTTTAAGTTGAAAACCATATTTCTTAAAATGCGTCCTGAGTTTGACTCTCACAGCATCTAAAATCGATAATTGGTTTGGCTTTAACTATAATTTGATTAGGAATAATATTATTGTAGGATTGCACATGTACTCAGTCTCATACACCAGAATCTTCAGTGTTTGAGGGAGAAAATGTCTTGAGAAAAGATAAAGTACCCTATGGAGTGCAGTAAAGAAATACAGTCATCTTCATGAAGACAAACGAAGATTAAAAAGGTATTTTAAACTATCTCACCTCCCAAATGCCATTCTGCTCTGTGACAGAAGGTTGTGTCCTTTCATCTGTTTTATCTCTTAATCTAAATGCTAAAGTGCAGCTAAAAGCACTTTAAAACCTATATATATTAAAAAAAAAGTGAAATATTACCTTCTAAATCATGAACTGCTTTAAAGGTAGTCAGTATTCTGGTAGAAAGTTTACATAGGGGAGATTCACTTATCTTAAGGAATTAAGAAAAGAGGAAATGAGTTTTAAAAATATTGTGAATATACTTATATGGCTAGGGAAAAAAAAAAAAAAAAAGAGTATAGAACAGTTTAACACTATCTCATTTTCTAATGGAAGAAAACATGGCCTAAGACTTGAAAAATATCCCAGACGCCTCTGATCACTGATGGTTCCCATGTGGATCATGCATTTTGGCCTGGTGTACTGAGTAGGTTATTGTAAAGAGCTGGGGATGACAGAAGACACAAGACTCATTCAGACAAGGTATTTATCTACTCTGATACTCCATATTATTAGATTTGTGTTCAGCAACTTGA
Source organism: Oreortyx pictus (assembly GCA_036925125.1). Lineage (NCBI taxonomy): Eukaryota > Metazoa > Chordata > Aves > Galliformes > Odontophoridae > Oreortyx > Oreortyx pictus. Next base: position 31,834,521 of record JAUPFR010000009.1, read on the forward strand.
TCTTGTAGAGTGTGTTTAGCTTAAGTAATTTGGTACCCAAAAATACTCCAGTCCCGTTCCTGAAGACCAGAAGAAGGGAATTGAAAGTACAGGGTAGTTTTGCCAGAGTATGTTCAGCATCACTGTTGAACTTCCATTAACCATACAATGTTTCTGGGCCACTTCCCAGCACCATTAAACCAAACCCATCAGACAGTGGCACAAAGGATAAGTTCCAACAAGATTTTATTGGGAAAAGGCAGCCTAAGGATATCCGTCCTGGTCACAGGACAGTTTTATACTTCTGCCTGAGTGCGGGATTGTTCCCCCATACCAATTGGCCCCTGTGCAACCATTGGAGAAGTATTTTATTTGTATTTTCTCTATCAGAAATTTTGCTTTGCATATTTCTATTCTCACAATAAGAACTTGTTCATGAATAGTAGTTTGTTTTCTACAAGCTCGTTCACTGATGTTCTGTACTTATTTTCCCCTAGAAAGGTATTTTCCAGTCTCTTTTCCTTCTCCCAGGCTTACATACGCTTCCTTGCTTACTGTAATATAATTTTACATACTGTTTCCAGTGGCTTTAGCATTCAGTACCCTGAAAGTACAGAGATCATATTGCCCATCAAATGATCTGAGCTCCCAGTTATGCTAATTTTGTTCTGTTCATTCTTTCCCACTTTGGGATAATCTATTATACTTGGATTCAGGCACGCACCAAAAGCTAATACTTCCATGAAGAATGTGCAGTTTGTACTGTTTAGCTTGTGATGAGATTCCTGAAGTCTTTTATGATTCTGTCTTGTTCCAAGGAGACTTCTGCTCCCAACATTTATAAGCATTGAATTAAAAAAAAAACAAAAAGTAAAACAAACTGATAAAAAAAAAATTAGACACAAAAATATCCAGCAGTTCAGCAGATAAAGCATTTTTCCAGGGAATTCTAGTGGGTTGAAGAAAACTGTTTCTGAGGGCATTGAACTATGTTTACTTTAATGTGGCCAACAAGCATAAACTTAAACGTACAGATGAATGCAATAGAAAACGACCAAGTTCTGAGAAAAGCCCTTGTAAGTTTGTGATTTAAAATGTTGTTGTGTTTTTCTTCATCTTCTTTTGAGCAGAAATTAAGAGCAGTTCAATTTAGTGCAAACATATTGGCAAGCTTTCCCTGCCCTGTTCTGTCTTCAGGCTCAGGCAATCCCACTATAGCCACCTTTCTTAGAGCAAGAGCCAGTTAATAGCGTTGTGCAAGGTCCAAGTCAGAATTGGCTCTGACGGGTATTCACTCTGGGGCCTCTGTGTCTGCTAGAAAGCCACATTCTGAGTTAGGAAAAATATCAAGAAGTGTCAACAGGAAACATCACGGAAGAGCGTACAAGACAAATTAGAGAAGAGGAGACAACAGCAGAAAAAAAAAAAGAAAAGAAAAGGAGAGCCTTGCATTGACAAAATAAATATATATTTAAAACTTCTGAAAGCAGCTACTCAGAAGGAGAAGCCATAAGAAAGACAGGCACTTGAGCCAGTTTCTCTATCTGTCATAGCTACCTGATACCTGTTTCACTGATTAATCTGTTCCAGAGAGATGTATCCATTGCTATGAGAAAGGGGGGATTTGTATTTTAAGCCTTGCCAGTAACAATAAGCAGACACTCAGTGCGCACCAGAGTGACTTCTGCAATGCCTGGGCCAAATTCATGCCTTGGGTAATTTTATTGCTTTTACTGGAATTACACCAGAGATGAGCTTGGCCTTTTGCCTTTTTCTAGCATTGTATAATATATCTATTAGTGAACACATAGAAGGAAACAGGGCATTTTGTCTTCAGAACTTCCCATAAAATCTTTCTCAATTGGCATAATAAATAAAAGAAGTCCCTTAACCTATGAAACACAAAGGAATCAAACAACATTTTCTCAATACGAAAATAATGTTAATACACTATGTGAATCAAAGAGTCGACGTACAAAAAAAAAATCTAGAGAAATGTAAAGCCAACTGCCTGTAACTGGTGTTAAGTCCATGCCAACAAGAACATGGAGGTCCTGACGTACCTCCTGGTCACGCTGAAGGAAGCACATATTTGAGGATATCCATCTTTAAGCAATAAAAGAAGGAGATAGATAGATAGACAGACAGACAGGTAGATAGATACATAGTTTAAGTCCATGATGTCCCCTTAGGGAAAGAGAAAAAAAATATAGTTGCATGTTCAGATTCTTTCAGCATCCCTGATCCTTAAGTTTATAGATTTTAAAGGAAATTATGAAAGCATAATTCCACACAGTAGACTAATAACCTTTCCTGTTAAAAGTTTAAAAAATTGCTACAACAACACTATGTTTTTCAGAAAAAAAAAGTGTTCTTGCAATAAAAGAGGAAATAAAAAGTTTTGCTGTCTGTATGCAACACGATGGAGTCAGTAAAAAAAAATCCTGTCTTCTTTTTTCTGCCTGCAATTCAAGAGAGCAAATAACTGCAGTTGTATTTTATTACTTCAATTATTTGCTGTAGCAGCTTGTGTTACATCAATGTTTTAACCGTATAATATAGCAGCCTAATGGGATGGATGCCTTAAGTGAGAGAAATTGTATCAACGGAAGGCTTCAGGAGCAAGGCAGAGGGCAAAGCAAGACCAGCTTAAAAAGGAGACGTTATGGTAACAGTTTCTCTTCTTTAAGAGAGGTTTTTTTTTTTTTTTAATTTATTTTATTCCTCTGAATTTATGAAGTTGATGTTGCTAGCAATCTGGCAACTGAATGATCCCTAAATTTGCTACTGCATGAGAACCACCCCCCCTCCCCCCCACAGGAATCAACAAGTCATATAAAGACCTCCAGTTAAGCATTCACGCAGCAGATTGTTTTATTTTAATCAGTATCCTAGCAGATCATGGATGTAATTATATAGCAAACCGACTTCTTTTTGTCTTCACACAGACAAACAATGCCCACTGGTTTGAGTGGAATGACATGGATGTAAATGAGAGCAAAATGTGGCCATTTTGTTTTATAACATAGCAGAACCACGTCCCTTCGATGTCTGATACTTCCAGACAGACTGATCCAGTTCTCAATGCCTCCGATGCACCTTGTTTTTCTGGTGCCAGAGATGATAAATTTGAAGTCATTCAGATTCTTGAGATACAAATATTGCTAATAGGAACTGCTTTCTCATGTTTATTCTACATCTTAATTAACATAACTTATTCAATTTTATAATTCTTGATTCAGTTCAGTAAAAAAGAGCAGACTTCTCTTTAAGGAAGTGAATAAGTCCCATTTTGTGGTCAACAGATATTCTTCACAGTGCTGTGTTTTATCAGGGTTTTAAACTTTATGTATTTGGATCTGAAATGTAAATATGCAGATTTTCTCTCAGGATTTCAAAAAGAAAGGAACAAAAATTTTGTCAGTTACCCATATTATGGACCACTACAGGTGATAGTGAGGCTCTTATCATCACCACAAAACCCTTTGAAACAGCAGCAAACTGATGAATCCTCTTAAAGTCCTCTTCACCCAGAAAATAAAAAAGTCCTCAAAAGAAAGGGTCAGGCTATTCCATGTCTCTTCACCCCATCTTCCCAGGAACTGTTTTCCCTACTATTCCAAACAGTATGTTTTGATTTGTCAGTCCTGACATGGGGTTACGTGACATAGTGCATCAAAGCAGCTGCCGCCACACGGCTTTCCCGTGCCAGCAGCAACCACACAATGGAGTTGGAGATACCACAGCTCTTTGTTTACTTAGAAGTGAAATAATTTTGATGAGTGCATGGTATCAGTTAGCAAGTGTTGAGTTCTTTATGGTGATATTGCTCATGTTGTCTTAAATGGAAAACGGGTAAGCTCAGAAATCTTTAATAAGAAAAGTTTCTTACTGTACTTTGAGAGATGCCCTGTGGAGCCACTAGAACTAAAAATCTGTCAGCGTACTTGGTAGAAACTTTGTTTCATGATCCTCTAACTCATATGATTGAGATTAAATTGAACAAAATCTTGGCACAAAATTTGGCAGTCGAGAAGCATTCCTTTGTTTGTGTGTATATGTGTGTGTGAGAGAGAGAGACAGGAAGGCAGAGAGGGGGGAATATAGCAGTCACTCACTCGGTGTGAAATTATCAGGTGCCACATATTTTTTAATAAACCTTAGTAGGAAGATAATGTACAACATCTAATGAAAACTGTTTTCGCTTTAAAATAGCTGAGCATATACTCTAGCTAATTTACCACTGAAAATAAAATCATTCAAATTCTCTAACCCAGCTAACCCGTAAGCCACACTTGAAACCGAAAGAGGAAGATGGCAGATTCTGGAATGGGTGGTCATTAAGCATTCAGGTTTTCCTCCTTCACCACTAAAGCAGGGGAGCTCACAAACTTCTTATTTAATGCCCGTCTCCATGAACTGGACTATTCTCTCTGCTGGTAGATCCAGCGATGCAGCATTTTGCTTAGGTGCCCTTCTACACTCACTGAGCAAAGACATGATTTCTTTTTAGGTATTTTGCAAGCAGCTGCAATGTTTGCAATTCATTTGCAAAGAATCTGGATTTGTACAGCAGGAATTGTTCCTAGTGATTTAATTTCTTATCTTTATTTTCTTGCATTTTTGTGTTCTGGTATGTCATGCATTTGAAACACAAAGTGCACAGCTTACAATGAGAGTTTGTGTTAGAATCTGTGCAACTCTCTTGGATGTCTCTATCATAAATGTCGTTAATATTTACTGGAATTTTGACCAAAGAGAGAAATTAGATATGGAAATCACTCTATGCCAACTTCTCCCTTCCAAGCCCTCAGAAACACCAGAGGGTCTGTGTGAACCCTAATAAAAGGGTTGAGATTGGATTTCCACCTTCCTTACATCATTCCTTTTTGCACTCAGAATTAAGATACAAAGGCAAGGATTTAAATAAAAATTCTTCCTGTAGCTTCAAATTTTAAGATAATTATCTTCCATAAAAATATCAAATGATGCTGATATTTATGCCTTTACTTCACACAGAAGTCAGCTAAGAGATATGCAATGCATGTTATTCCCACTGAATGGGGTTTATTCTTCTCCGAAGTCGGTATTTTTCTTGAATCTTTGCAAGTCTCAGATATGTTTCAGTCATATTATTTGTCATATTTCATGTTTCCTTGTGAGTATTGTTCTTTTGGTTTTGTTTTTTAGTGGTTTTTTTTTTTTTGTTGGTTATTTTTTTTCCGTGAAAACAGAAATTAATTTGTTCCATCTCAGATTATGCATAAACAACCTCTTTTCGGGAGTTCCAGAGGAATTAATATATGAGTTTTGCACTATTTTAATACAGTATGCCACAGCATTCCTTTCAGACTATAAAATGAAAAGCATTTCTTCATGATCTATGAAATGGCTTCTGTCTCAGTAGTGGAGTATGTACCTAAGTTCTAGTAGTCCCTAAGTTCTAGTACTTACCACTGTTGGTAACACAGTTCAGGTTTTCTGTGTTTTCTATAGAGATGCTGACTACACTTTTTGCCAAGTGGTTCTTTGGTGACTGTTCAGCTTCTGCCCAAATAGAACGTAGGCAGGAAGTCTTCTCAGAGACCTGAGCCACTTTATGATGGTAAATGTAGTCAGAATTATAACAAAAATAAGATATATAACTACAGTTTTCTGCAGCTAGGAGTTAAAAATAATGGAAAAGTATGTAAGGATGTGTCATGTTAAAATTAATGTTCCAAATCTTTTGCGTAATACTACTACTACTTAGTGTCACAATTTCATAGTCATACTTGTCAAACCAAATGATTTTTGCTGCTCACTTGTCAAAGAATGTTGCAGACTAGAGTTTTATCATACCGAAGAACGTGTAAGTGAATTCAGTGGAACCCCATGATCTTAATCATCAGTGTGTCTTAAATGTGTGCAAGGTACACTGGGAAAGATATTGTTAAATTAGAATCTATCTATGCATATACATGCACACACCTTTGTATGATCACACTTACACGTTAGTCAGGTATGCAATGCTAAGAATTCAGTTGGTTGGTGTTAGATAGCCATATCTGTATTTATCTTCCAAGAGAGTCTGAGTTCCTGCATAGGCATTTGCTGTAACACCCAAGGTGTCTGATAGGGTGCCACAGCTTAGAGAACATAATTTTAAAATGTTTTCTCCCACTTAAAGGCTAAATAGAAAGACAGATGTGTAAAATATTATGTTAAGAAGTAAATAGCGTTACTTGATGCACACAAGAGCCCAAATTCCATTATTTGAGCAAAGTTCTGCTAGCAAAATCTTTCTGTTAGAAAGCCAGAATTGACCATAGAAAACATATTCAGCCTTCTGTATTATGCAATGAAACAAATACTGTCAGGTGCCTAGCTGCTATTTCTTTAACTGTAGTTGTACTACAGTGGATAAAATCAGTATTCAGATGCCATTGCAAAGCACCTCAGATGCAGAAAGTGCTCACAAATAGTTCTCGTTCCTGGAGACAATAACTTTGAGACATCTGAGCTTGAACCGAGCATAGCAGTCAAGTAAAAATGGATCCATTAGAGGGAGGAATACAGGGCATATCTAAACTTCTCAACTGCATCTAAAAATAAGGAATGATTGAAGACTCTCTCCTGTGACATTCAACTTCCGTCCTAAACATCTCTATTCCATCCTAAATCTCATATCCCAATCACTATCCTTAAAAAAAAAAAAAAAAAAAAAAATCTCTTTGCCAAGCAAAGGTTCTATGGTGCAGAAAATACAAGCTCCTTACCCATTTTGGCGGAAGATTATGTGTGCCCAAATGTACAGTTCTTCCACTTCCAACCGTTAAAAGTCCAATAACAGCAGTACTGGTCAGGATGGGGAGGTGACATTACTGAGTTCTAATTTAATCTCTCGCTATTGTGAAAGACGGGAAAAGATTTGTCCCAACTGTGCACTAAATTCTCTTTAAAATCAGCCCTGGGAGTAGGGAATGCTTGGAGAATTGTGTCTGTCCCTTAGCTTTTAACCACAGCTCCTACTGATGTCTGTGGACCTGAGGGAAAGTCCTATATAGTCCTAAGAGCAGAGATAGACCCCCCACGTGCAATTTCCCTTAGTACTCAGATGTTGCTCAAAAAGCACAGGCATGATGTTGGTGATGATGGATCCCAAAATGAAGCACAGATTAACTGATGTGGGAGTATTCAGCAAAATGCATAAATTTCTTGTAGGCTACTGTCTGTAACGAGCAGATCTTCTGCCAGTTTAGGGATCATAAGTTACAGCTGGCTTTTGCTGGAATAGTTTATGCTCTTGACCCTCCTCGGCTGCGTAGCCAATGGGGAGTTGTCAGGCTACATGTGTTTTCAAACTTCTTTCAGCTAAATCAGAAATCCAAAAGCAAAATACAGCTCTCAGCAGTATCATGTGGAGTTGTGACACTCCCTGAAGGGCTCGGGGTCCATAAACCAATGAATGGATTACAATGAGGCATAAATGTAGTATTTTCATCCATGACAGATATAATCTTGTGCCTGTATTTTTCATGTTGCTTAACTCTTTCAGATCATAATATGCAGTAGAAAATGTCTTATAATGCACATTGCAGTAAATATCAGTCAAGTATGCTTTATTGCTTAGCTCTACATGTTTCCAGAAGTTAACAGGCACAGCTGGGATGTAAGAAATGGCAATGTTGTATATATTTCTTGAACACACAAAATACCTTGGCTCTCTTCTCCCGCCACTCAACATTACATCCCCAGCTGTTCTGAGCATGTCACACTCTGAATGAGTTTTTCCATCATCAGCTTCTCCTGAAACGATAACCTTTATTCAGGCTTTCATTCTCCCCAAATTAGACAGCATTATCCACATTGTCATCACACTCATATTAGACTATATTATGTATATGTTACATGGCACAGAGGAGTAGAAATGCTAACTGATGGAAGGTGGTAAACTGCCATTAGCAGCTGCACCTACCAGAAGATACTCAGTGCTAGTATTTAATGTCCGTTGATCCTCATAGAAAGGACCCAGACCTCTCTACGTGACGTTCCCATCTGACAGAACACATAGTGTGATATTGCAACAAAACCAGGAAGGGAAGAATGATCTGAATGGACTGTCTAACCCGTGTATGAGAAGTAATAATTGATGACAAATAGGTGTGGTGAAGGAGATATTAAAAAAGAAAACAAATTAACAACCATAAAATAAAATAAAAAAAAAAGTCACAGAATTAAATACTAATGTGTTGCAGAAAAACAACAAATATTTCCAAGCATTTGGTAATTTCTGATATTATAATGCTTTGCGTCAAATAAGACAATGTTGTTTTCTTTTATACTGCCATTCCATTTAAATCAGTGAGCAATGCGTGTACTTAAAATCTGCATTTGGTAAGGATTTTTTCCCTTTAGCATAAACCTCGTTGATTTAAAAAGTGAACAAAGATGAATCAGGTGGTAAATATATTCATGTAATCGTTTTCATTAATAAGCCGTTATAAATAATAGAGGGAAGGTTTTAAGTGTATAATTTTCTGTAGCACAATTGAGATTTTTCCACATCTTCAGCAGTAAGTTAATTAGAATCACCTGCATTTTCTTGGGCGGACACCAAATGGATTGCAAACAAAAACAGATTAAAATAGCTGTAGCTCATGGCATACAGATGACAAGATTCACAAAGAGGACAATCAGGCAATGAAAACCTCCTCTTTTTCAAACATTTTTAAAGGAAATTCAGCTCTTGTGAGTTGCTGTAAAGAGACGTTTGTAAGTGTTTCGCTGAAAGACTAGAATGGCTTTGTTTCTGATCCCATGATGAGTGAAAGAAATGTTTAAGAAAGATCACTTTACAGAGAGATTCAGACTGAAATGTGATGACTGTGATTCAAGCCAAGCCAAAAATTACAGCTCAGAATTAAAGGGGATGGACGTGGCTTGGGAATCCATTTTCCCACATTCCTGAATCTCAATCATCCCAGCCAATGTTTAAAAGAAAATGCAGTGGAAAACAATGAGGTCACTTTGTTTAGCTGCAAGAAGTGGGACTATCTGAACGGTGAAAGTATATATTGGAGGTAACGGCAAAATTACAGTGAACAGTGGCACTGCCTGTTTGATGGTTTCATTCAAAACGGGTGGCTTCAAAGCTTAGTTTTGTTTCTTGTTGCAGGGAGCTTGCAGAGTACATCTTCTTGTTCCTGGGGCTTTTAAACTATAAACTTCTTGAATGTCAGACAGAGCAACACAATAGAGGAGAACACGAAGTCATAGCAAGCTTGATTTAGGCAATAAGCAGCAGCCCCGCATAGTAGTGAACTGTGTGCTAGTTCAAATTGTACTTGCTTTGTACTGTTGCTACCCTTATTTATCTGTATATAAATACCTACATAGAAATTCTACCATCGAGTGATATAAAACAGAATAAAGTATATCATCTATCATATTCACTTGTTACTTATTCTCAGTATGTAGTGCTCATATGCAGTGGTGTAATTGCTTCCATTAAACATTTTCTACAATGTCTTGAAAACAATAAGATCTTAGTCAAGCTTTTCTCCTTTCATTGCATCTTGAACTTATTACCACAAGAAAAAATGAGGTTTTCTTTTTACGTAGGAATGCCCCTCATCTTCTTGATATTATTGCAGTCAGACATAGGATTATTTCTTGTTAGCTAATTTCCTAAAGAGGTTCGCTAAACCTCACATCAGACACCTAAAGACTCTTTTCTTAGCTTGTTAAGAACTAGTTTGTATTTTCCCTCTTTTCTTTCCCCCATTACCATTTTTTTTTACTTAAGTCTTATGCAGTCTTGAACTAATAAGAAAAAGACCTTGTTCATGTCATTTTCAATTTGGACTTGACTGTCACAGGTCCCAAACTGAACAGCGTTGAGGCCTTAAGTACCCGTGAATTGCACGGAAAGTACCCATAGAGAGGTCATTTCTCCATCTTTTCTTTAATATCATGCACGTATTTCAGGTATCTATTTATTTGCCTGAATATCAAATGCAGTACTCTAGCGGAGATTCTGTTTGCAGTGCACAAAAAGATGCAATCTTTTCCCCACTTCTGTTTGATATTCCTCTTTCTGTAATTCAAGGGATCAGATTAGCCCTCTTTTCTCCAGAACTGAACAGGGAGATCCTATTCAACTAATTACCTAAAATAACTCCCAAGTCCTCTGCAACATATGTCCAGAGAGCTAGCACTCTTTTTCCATAAGAAAACCTGTTTTAAGGGAGTGAGACTGCCTAAGGTGACTGTTCAGACCTGTAATTTCAATTGTCCTCATCATCATTTACTACTGCTCTAATCCTTGTGTTATCTGCTTACTGTGCCAACAGAGATTTGACATCTTTGCTCACATCTTTGATAGAGGTATTAGATGGCATTGGATCGAGGGCTCCACTCATCCAAACTCTTCCAGTATTGATCTTAAGTGATATATCCCATTAACTACAACATTTTGAGGTCTATCATTGAGTCAGTTTTAATCCATGTAAAATATGCCCTGATAATTCCATAAAATTCAATTACATTAATCAAAATGCTCTGTGGTCACTCAAAATACTGAGTCAAAGACTTTTTGGAAAGCCAAATATACTATTTCAATACTGTTGTCTTTATCATCCAGATCTGTCAAAAATCCCATCCTTCAAAATGATAGTTTGTTAGACGAGACTCTGATTTCCATGAAACCATGCTGATTACGATTAATTATATTTTGCTGTGAGTTATTTCTTCATAGAGTCATGAATTAATTATTTAAGTAGACTGTCTGGGACCAAGGTCAGTCTAGCCAGTCTCCGAGTGCATCCCTCTTGCTAATTCTACAGCATCAGAATAACTCTTCTGCCTCTGCAAGCCACGTTGAGCACAAATGCTCACTTTAAGCTGAGCTAGAGCTCATTTCAACCTGAGCTGCTTGGGCTGTACACCAGATCTACTGAGTCAAACATCTTCCATCTCTGCATCATGTCTCACTCTACGTGTGTTCCTTACTTATTGCTGATTCCTATGTATTCTTGTTTTGCGTGTGGTATAACTTAGATTTGCTTGTTGTTTTCATGATTTTCAAGTCTGCTTTCCTTTGTGTCAGACAAAACCAGTATTCTTTTAGCTCCTATATTCACCTGAAATTTCAGGCACCTTTTGTAACCTAATCCAGATGCAGCTCTTTCAAGGTTGAATTTTAACATGTTGAACTTATTCATTAGTACTCCTCTAATTCCTCCTCTTGATTCACCTTCTAATGGCATGAAAACATTGATCTTTCTGTAAAACTTCTTTTGTTGCACCCTGTTTTGTGGTGATTCTCTCATCATTCACATTATCTTGTCATTGGTGTATTTGCTCCATTTGTGAATTTCTGCCTCTTTAATTGACTTAATGCCTCACTTCTGTGCCCTTAGTAAACTTCTGAGAAATGTTTATAAATCAGGTATTTATGACAAGATGTATATGAAAACAGGAGGAAAGAATTAAAGTTTTAGGGAGAACATACCCTGATAATGACCTCTGAAATATTTGCAAAGATAGCCCTGGGCATCTGAGCCCACAAAATAGTTTATAATACAACAGCTTGATTACATAATGATACTTTAGTTTTAAAACGTATGATCTTTCTGTTTATGGGAAGGCATAATAGGCTCCTTTGAAATACAATATTTTTGCCCTGAACATAACTGATTTTAAATGAAAGGACTGACTAAAGAATGCCTTTTTTCAAGTTTGTACTTTGCTTTGTTGTTGAATCCAGCTCGATGGTTTCTTTTATAAAACTCTTACCAGGCCAGAGGACCACACCTACTTCAGGATGCATTAATTGGGGAGGTTTCATGGATTTCTATGCAGGAAGTTACCTAGTATCACTTAAGATTATATGTTTCAAGTTATAAATATTACTTAAAAAAAAAAAAAAGAGAGAGAAATTAAAAAACCTGCATGCACACACAGAATGACTTTTTGTATTGGATTTTAAGATACTGTCAAGTGTATGTTAATCTTAGACAGAATGCAGTGTGATTTGGGAGAGGGAATCTTTCTTGACACCAAACGAATATTAACGAGAGCATATCATTCAAAGCAGTTCATAAAACATCAGAACAACTTCAACTATTATCAAAGTCAAACATTTTAAAACCTCTATGTGGAGAAATACATCACCTAAACTTTTATTTGCCTATGTATTTAGTGCTTTTTCTGCATTGCCTGGTTTCAGGTCAAGCTGCTATCGGAGTTGATCTGTGTGTGTAGTTGTACTTTGGCTAAAAGCAGTAGTGCAAGAAATGTTCTTGAACAAGTGCTCATCTGAGACCTTCAGTGCAGTTCTGCTGAGTATATACCACATTGACTGCTCATGAATTCCAATCAAACCTGAATTCAGTTGCCTTTCTCATCAAGACAACCTGTGTGAACTTTTCATGAAAGCCTCACTTTGCCTATGGTTAGTGAGCTAAGCTAATGTATTTTCGAACAAGTCCTTTGGCTTTTATTTCTTATACCTTTATAAAATTGAGATGCCTGGACATATTGAAGTCTTTATCAAGATTTTGGCTGCCATTTCTAATTGTGGGTCCATGCTACTCTCAGGTTCCTCATTAAAACAAACAAAAACAAAGTAGGAGCCTGTGATATAAAGCAAAGAAAATGATTCTTCTCCTTGAGGGCAAAATCCACTAATTCATCTCTGATAAAACCCACTCCAAAGAAGAAGAAGGTCAGTCTATAATGAACAAGCAGTTGGACTTAATTATAATGAATAATTTTCCTGAAGTGTTCTTTACCACTATATTTGAATGCCAACACCAGATAGAAAACTCTGAAAGGCTTTTGTTTCATCTTATTCCCTGAGTATTTATAGCCTGCCTTGAAGAAATGCTGACAACAGTGCAGTGATGATTTTGTTCTTGATAGAGGCGTCCTTAAAAGTGAATTTTCTTTGAAATTTGCTCACAGAATCAGGACATTAGAACTCTAAAGTCATCTCTCTTTCTTTCTCTTACTCATTCTCTCTCTCTTTCTCATTTGCACCTAATTGGATTTCCAAAATAAGTTGCTAAGATAGTGTGGTCGTGAAAAGGATGTCCAAATCCACCAATTTACATTGGTTTGGTTTGGCATAACTTTCAAAGTTCTTGGAGTAGAAAGTTGATGGCACGTGAACACTATAATTGGTTTGATATTCTTGGATTTTTTTTTCTTCCTGCCATATTGCATAGTGTCCAAATGAAATGTTAATCAGAACTCATTTCTGGACCAAAGTAAATTTATAACAATAATAATTCACTTATATACTCCAGATCATTTTGCAAGATGTAATATCCTCCAATTTACAACATAGTTTGTCATTTTCACTCGATCTGGATAATTTATGTAGTTTCATACTGAGGGGGTTGAGCTGTTCCAAATTGATGCTATTAATGTGAGACACTGCTATTTCACACACAGTGACAAGTATTGCTTTCATTTCCATATACCACAGAAGACTGAGAACCAAGTTGAGTTAGATCCAAGCAAAAGTTAACATTCTGTTTTTGGGCTTTTTGTTTGTTTGTTTACTTCTTTTCCACTTTACTTCCTGATTTACACTTCAATTTATATTTTTTTTACAACTGACAAATTTTACAATTTCAAATATTAATCCCTCATCAAAAAGAGACCCACTTTCCTTATCTTGGAATTGGTCTCTCATTTTTTCCCTTGCTAAGGTACCATTAGACTCTACCATTTTAGGATAAAAATGAACTATTAAAATATTTTAGTAACTTCCATTTGGTCATATGTTATATACCCAGTGAATATATAACCTCCAAATTTGCTTCATTAGCAAAGCCTTTTTGGTTTCTTTTAAATACACTTTTTATTTATCCCTTTGTAACCAAAGGATATCTTTCTCAAATGAATCATCACTTTCCATATTATGTTATAGGACATTCACAGGTGCAGGTTAGAGAACAGTCTAATAGGAAACACTGATAACTAATGCATAATATGGAATTACTATTCCTCTTTAAAATAGGTTATTTACTGTAAAAAAAAAAAAAAACAAAACAGGATACTCAGTATTATAGACATAAAATAAAAACTCCAATTTGTAAAGAGAGACAGAAAATGAAACAACCCCCCCAGTAACAGCACACTGCTTTATTTTGTAAATTATTATTTTCTGAAATCCTTCAGTCATTGAGGAATACCTCCAAGCACTGAAGTCCAATGAAGTCATGGCACTCATCTGCCAAGGCATGTTGCAGGTGCCTTTGAAATGTCCACTTGAACCTCAGCTCCCTCCTATCTGAGTGTAATTACAAGTGGGCTTCTGAGATGCATTTTGGCTTGTTTTCACTTTTTCCTATACTTTCATTTTTCCTTTTTCCTCACCCTGAATTGTAAAAGGAAAGATTCCCACTAGACGCATTGTCAGAACTGAAATATTTCCTGAAACCATTTTGTTTTGACAAATTAACGTTTTCCGAGAGGAAGTCTTTCTCTGAAATTGTTTGCCAAGATTAATTAAAACTTGTGTTCTAAGTGATGAGTAGCCTTAAAAAATCTGAGTTTGGTGTAGATTCTCTTAGCTTCTTGTTTACTTGCAAGTCTTAAATGTGGGGTGACAATGTACAGTTCTGTGTTTTCAGTTCTTAAGCATGCAGTCACTTAGGTCATTGTTTGCACAATAGCTAATTCTCCAAGGAAAGGAGAGCAGTTCCCACGTGCTTTGAAATGCTACAGCTATGCAGCTAAGGCTGGAGGTGCTATTTTAAACAGTCATATCAGCAGAGCTTGCTGTAGGAGATAATATGTCACAAAAAGGAGTACGACATCTAGTTTCACCTAGAAGATAAACCTTGAGTAGATATGCAGGGAGAAACAAGACTGTCAGGCTGTCCTTGAAAAGGATGGCCTATATTAATGAAAAAATGTACTCCAGGGCATGTGCTATTTGGGATGTTTAATTTTAGCTTCAAACTCATCTGATCTGCTATGACAAATGTAGTAGAGAAGCTGTAGTTGCGTGTAGTCTTACACGCGTCATGATCTCAGAGTGGGCATTGCACCACATAATTTTCAGAAAGGTCACAGCCCCTGATATTCACATCTGAAAAACTCAGGCCTCAAACGGAGCAGCTTCCCCTACACACCATTGTTAGGAGAAGCGCCCTGCGCTTCACCGTTGTTTGTATCCCAAACAACCCTTAACCACGAACACAGGAGCTGAGCCACTCTTCTTTTCCCGTAACACTCAAATACCTTTGGAGAATCCTATTCTGCTGACAGAATTACAAGATAATTACAGTTAGGTATTTTGTATTCACTTAAGCTAATCTACCGCGTTTATTTCTCATTGTTGTTGCAATCAGGCAGGAGACACTTGTGTTTGTCAGGTGGATTATTTTTCAGTCATTCACTACTCTGCACTTCTTCATACTTGTTAGGGTGCTTCTGGCTTCTTGACAGATGTACAAAGAAAAATACTTATATGATTTAAAATGAAATGTGTGTTTCTCTTTCAGGTCTAGAAGTTGATGGAATATACAGAGTTAGCGGCAATCTGGCAACAATACAGAAGTTACGATTTGTTGTCAATCAGGGTAAGTGATTCCTCCACCCTGGTAATGTTTTGTTTAGTATTTAACTGTCTCAGATGACAGAATTTCAGAATCTGCTATACATTGGTGGCATAGAATGATGAGTTTTGTTTTAGAAAAGAGTGGAAAGGGAAGGTAGAAAGACACTGCACAGAGGGAATCAGTCAGTGAAGAGAGAGGAAAAACAACATAGTAAGCAGAGGAAAATAGTAGTTAAACAGTAGATGAGAAGCAAACAGAAACAAAAAGGGGAAATGGATAAATGAAATAAGGTGGCAAAAACAAAGCATATGTAGAAACCAAAGAATCAAAGTGAGAAGAAAAAAAAAAGAATAAAAGGAAAAATAGCAGATTGTTTGGATGTTGAAAGTTAAGCAAAACCAAAAATAGAATAGAGATCCAAAGGAAAACAGACAAAGAGAAAAAGGTGCTGAAAAGAACTGAAAAGGAAATGCTAAAACTGGTGTGCCAGAGTCAGTGGAAGATTTACCTCTGATTTCAATAAGGCAAATAATTGATCCCAGGAAATGGGAAGAGGAAAGATGAATGTTTGGGAAACTTAAGAACCAAAATTAGAACTAACCATTGTGTTATGGTTTTAGTTAATGAATGCAGTGTCCCAGACTCCACGTGTAATGAACATATTTCCACAAATACAAAGGAACAGTTTTCACAGATGTAGCTAAATAAATCTAAAATTGATCAACAAATAATGTTACAGGTGTGGAAGCTGCTACTGGTAGCTAATTAGGATACATGACAAATACATCGACCTCTCTGAGCAGTGTACTCCTCTTGGCAAAGACTAAACATATTCGCATTTAATAGCTTAGCAAATATCATTGATGACAGTGAACCTCCTGATCCTACTTAATGAGAAAAACAAATGAAGCTTTTCAGAAATTAGGAAAAGAATCAAATCTTAAATTGCATTCAAGACTTTATGCACTTCTTTTTGAATTAATCAAGTACACATGCAAAGCTGCTGCAACTTTTCCTCCTACCTTTTCTTCAGTCTTTTATTGTTGCTGGAAGACTTCTACCAGGACTACTAAATACCGTACAATGTATATGATGGTGCTTTAGGGTTTTCTCGGGGGGGATGGTAACTGCTGGAGAACTAGTTCCTCAATTAATTTTGTACTAAGCGTAAACTAAGACTTTTGACCACAAAATTGTTTGTGGTGCCATATGATAGTATTCCCACTTTGTTACATCTGTAATGAAGGTTCTCCAGAGCAGTCTTGTCTTCGTCTGAAACTGGCGGGTGAGCTCTACTTTATGAGGAATCCGTACATATGCCAGTAAATTCAGTGAGACTGAATAACTCATCAGCCTCATGGTTTTGACACGTTACTTGGGTTCCTTTAGATTTATAGTTGTTGGGTATTTGTGTGTCGATAATGCAGTCTGCCTTGGCTTCCAAGTAGCTGTGCACTATATTTTGTTTGGAGACAGAGAAGCAAACCCAGGATTTTCTATCCTTCTTCACTCCCCAGGAACTTTGCTCAGGAGAAAATCTTGCCATAAAAATAATGGTCCTGTCTATCATGTCTCATGGCATCCAAAGGTTAACGTACTTGAGGTTAACATTACCACTCAAATTTTCCCTTAAAACAGATGGGTTGATGCTGTAAAGCTAGACAGAAGCCTAAGCTGTTTTTTCCAGTGCAGAAGTACCAGGCACCTTTTTCTTCTGGTTTATACCACTGTGAGAAATGAATATATAAAGGTGAAGTTAATGGTACATTAAACCACTCTGACACAGGCTACTTTGGGCAACTGCAATAAATCTACCTACTGAATGACCAAAGAAAATTCAAAGAGAAATAGTGCTCCTGGAGCACTATTTTATCATGTTATCTGTTGTGGTAATTATTGTTTCTTTTGTTAGTCTTTGTTGATACAACTAAGGCAGTCATGCATTTTATATCATCATGAAATAGATTTTCAGTGGGAAACGAAATTATCCATCCGAGCTCTCTTACATGCCCTTTAAAATCTCAGCTATACAAATATCTGGCCAGGTCTGCTGTTAGCTTTTTCTCAGGTAGACAAGGCAGACACGCCAAAGGTGCCCTGCTGTAAATTTGAATGCCTCATTTGCATTCCTTAGGGACACCATAGGAGGGGAAAAAAGAGGGTAGAGCACTGCAGCCCCCCAAAAATAATCCAGTAGCTGTTAGTCAGAACGTTCAAGAAGCAATTCAGGCACAAAGAATGGCTTTAAAATCACAGGCCATGGTTTCATTTGTTTGAATAGCATCCTTGCTCTCTGCTAGGTAGGAAGCTGCAGGCAGGGAACAGCCCATTAAGTCACGGTTTGGCTCTATAGACATAGATGTGTGTGAGCTAGCATCCTGCTAATATTACTCTGACTTCCAGGCTGCTGACTAGAAGATATATATCCACTTCATAGTCCCTCTTAATCCCTAAATGGATTTCAGTACAGCCAGATCCATAGATTACCTGGCAGGCCCATCAGGCAGCAGTGGCAACTTGTAGGTGCAAAGAGTTGGTTAGGCAACAAAGGGATGTGGAGCAGAGTGAGGAGGGGATCTAATCAGCTTTCCTCCTGGGGATTATAGCTACATCCAGCTCAGGAGCAACCTGTACCTGAAAAAAACACCAGGGGAAGATGAGGTGAGCGAGGTTTACTTAATGTGGCAATAGTGGCACACCCTGAAGTCCCATGTTCATCTGATGCAGAGAACAGAACTAATTTCAGATAGTGTTTCATGAACTCACAGAAGTAACAAGGGAAGCAGTTATTTTTTGTAAGATTTTCTGTTTAACATTCCAATAGAGAATCTTCATTTTAGTGCAAGTCTAATTTAATTATAAATGCAAACAAATGTTCTAAAAAAGCCTATTTACATTGTGGAGATTGACTGTGCAATCAGTTCTTATGCAGGCCAAATACTTAATGGGCTGTCTTCTTCCTGCTCGTTCTGCTGTTGTGTCACACCTCCACTTATAGGATATAAATAATATGTATCATATTGAAAATTAAAGATCATAGAAGTGACTCTAGGCTGGTTGCCATATCAAAGTCCTTTTTATTAGAATAGTCATTAATTAGAATATAGAAAAAGGAGCCATATAAAGCTTTGCTATATAGTTAATGTCATCTGTAGTATCAAAACTGAACTAAGAGAAAAGTGGTAAATATGAAAGGAAAACAAACCAGCAAATGACAGCTTTATCATTAAAGAAAAAACAAGAAGAGTAAAAATCTAAAAGAAGCCTTAAAATCCTACATTTTGCGGGAGCTGGAAAAGGTTTGTAAGGAAAATTGTGCCTCACATCTTTACTGCTCACTGTTAAAATTCTCTGAATACAGTTTGTTTCATTCTCATTTCTTGAGGTACGCAGCTCCTGAAAAGGGCTTTGACCTTGCCAACAAGAGCATCAGCAGAACAAACTACCTTATTTACTTTCTCCCTTTTACGGAGTTTTCTTCGTCTATAAAAGTCTCTTGACATCACACCTTTTTTGCTTCTGTGCAACAGGATTATCTTTTGTCTGTGATTTATTTTCCCATTAAGAGCTGAAAAGATCAGTTGATCATAAGAGGACCAGGCTATAACATCCCTCAGCACTTTTGAAACTCTAAGTCATCGTTTTTCAAATCAGTGAATCAAGGCAGTACAAGATGTTTGGACCACTGGTGACATCGAGACAGTCATACTTTTTTTTTTTTTTTTGCCTCTAAGTGCTGAAAGAACTGTGTTTTTAGAAACTAGATTAGTTGTAATGTAATATTCCCAGCTGTAAACCTATGACAAAGGCCTGTTTAATTGTCAGAGAGAAACATTTTTACGCTTTTCATATTGTTACAGTAATTTGTTGGGGATTTGATGTAAAATATGGAAGACTTTTGATGATTTTTAGTGAAATGCAGTAAGTTAAGGCCATTACAAATGTTTGTAAGGCTGTTTATCTATTTCACACCTGTAGGAGAAGGGACAAGTTACTGCATATAGGTCTGCTAAGCCACACAGTACACGATGATGTTTCCAAGGCAGAAGGATGCCACTGACCTTATCAATTGCTTTGGCCTAAAGGATGGGGCTGAGATGGGCTCTGAGCCCAGGTGGGGCTACTCAGGGCTGGTAAGGCTCATTAGGGCCCTGGGGAGTAAGTCTGTAATCAGGACAGCAGCACAATATGAAAGTGGGGCCAGCTGGGAGGTACATTTTAAAAAGAGAGCTTGTGAGCTGCTTCGGAAGGCTAACAGTGATACAGAAAGTGCTCAAGAAAAGCAGGAAAAAAAACAAGGTACCTAATCCTTAAGGGGGTCGGTATGGAAGTGTGTGAAACTATGGTGTGCTTCCAGCTCTGTTCTATGCTGTCATATTACTGCGTATAGTGCTGCAATGGGGTAAGGCCTTCCTTGTGCTAAATCCTGTGGTTTGCTGTCCCAGCATGTTCTCCGTTGCCCTGTGTGTTTGAAGCTCAGAGACCCTCGGTGAGGGAGGAAACAGAAGCTTGGCTCTGTCTGCTCTTGCTCCAGTCTGCTGGGTGGCCGGGAAGGCACTCAATTTCTAGGACTGTCAAACAAGCGATTTTCATGAGTACTAAATTAACTGAAAAAAATGGAGCTATAAAGGGTTCATAAGACGCTGCTGAAACACTGAGATTCTATCCTAATGCATATATGTTCAGGGAAACTAACCATAGAAATACGCATTTCAATACTTATTGGTTCATTCAGCAAGTGTTGGTTCATACATAATACAAGAGAGTTCCTAATTGTCTTTACATCCGGTGCTTTGTTTGCAAAATGCTTGGTATTTGCAGTACAGATGACCTTTGAATCCTGTTATTTCATTTGCAATACCTTATGTGTTAACTGTGAAACACCACGTTCTATCCAAAGGTCAATTACGGTGTTCTTGCTGCTCGCTTATTGTACTTATGTGCCAGAGAGGGAGAAATATAAACTCATACAGAGATTGGAGATTGTTATAGAAGAGAGCCATATCTTGTAGGGAATATGTGGAAGGACAGCTGAAGGTATTTGAATTTGTGAGTACATCGTGGTGGGAAAAGGTGTCCATACTCCTTCCCAACATTGCTTTGGGTTAACGATTAATGTTTTGACAAAACAAAACAATATATTTTTTTAATTATTTTTTTTTTTTCCTGTAAAAAATACCCCCATAGACTACAATTCAGTTGGAGAAAAATTAGAAGTAAAACGTAAACCACAAATATGTGAATTGATTGTGAATATTTATTAACTAAATAATTTAATAATAAAGAAAATGCCTACTTGATTAATTGTTACAGAGTAAAAATTACAATAAAACTGTCTTGATCAGTGCTTTGCAGAAGCACCATTACTGTCTGTGCAGTTGTTTAACAAGGATTTAATTGGAAAGATAAGTGAATGCACATTTAAAAGTATTGTTAATTTGCTTTATAATCACCCCATCCTTCACAGTATTGACAGCACCAGGCACAAACCCCTTTCTCTTTTACAAGTATTATTTTCCATATGTGCACAATAAATTCTGAAGCAGTAATTGGAAATTTTATGGATTTGAGCATACCTAGTGTTTTGAGTTAATAGGTGCCATATCCTCTCTCTAAAGGTAGCTCATAGGTGGCATTCTAAGAAAAAAATCAGTGTTTTTCTATTACTCATGGTCTATTTTGGAGGGTTGTTGGTGTTTTATTATTATTTTTTTTCCTGAAGCAATACCTAATTCTTATTTACTCTTCCTTTCCATTTGAAGCATCAACAAAATCCTCATTGCAACATTATTTTTGATTTAATAAACAACAGCCGTCAAAAACAGTAATCTTCTATATGTTTACATTCCATCTGTACTTATATTTATTGTTCTAAAATGGTTTGGATTCATCTAATTGACAAGTAAAAGCCTAGACCATATGAGCAGCGAAGGATGATACCTTTAGCAGCAGGATTCTTCAACCTTACTGTAATGTTTGTTATCAATGAACTATGAGAAAGGAGGAGCAGATTATTTGAATTTGTTCATTATTATTACTATTTCTAAAACTATTATTGATGATATGAGCTTGCTGGGACCAAATGTTTGAGCCTGGGCTATTGAGCACTGGTCTTAAACTGCCTTTGAAGCAGCCCTGCTGGGTCAACACAAATGGGTTGGGGAAGCTTGAAGCAAGCATTTAGAAGTGAGAGTGGGGAGGAAGAATATAATAAATAAATAAAAATACAGGTGGCTAGGGGAAGAGAAGCTGCTTCCTTTTTATTGATTGATTTATTTTTAATATGAATATACTTTTTATAAATAAACTCCCCATCAAGAAATACCTTACTGTTCACACTGACCCAGCACACCCTTTTCAAAGGCAGCTGGCAGCACTGGTCCAGTTGGATATGAAGCCCAAATGGGGTTGTGAGATGCTTCATTTTTAAAACTGCAGGAAAAAAATTATGAGGGATTGGTTCTGTCTTGTAATCATTTTACTTTTGTGGGTCCTTAGTTTCTTGTGTATGCACATCAATGATGTCACCTACCATATCCCGCTATATATGTTTAGAAGTTAGTGGAGGTTAGTGATTGCATTTTTCAGGCATATGTTGTGTAGACCAGGAGACGCACAAATGTGTCTTGGCCTCCAAGCTTCAGCGATGTTCTGCTTTTCTCAGTGTGTGAGATCACGTGTGACCCAGGCAGCAAAGCCTCCCTTGCTTTTGTGAGCATTCTTTGTGCAGTCAGGCTCTGTGTGAAAGTCAGCATGGTACTCCAGAGTTCATAGTGGAGGTGTTGGGCTCAAACTGGGTAACTTGCTCCCCAAGAACCAAAATGTCTTGAAAGCCTTGAGCCAAAAAATAGTTTTTTCTTTCTTTTCGACAATTTCTAGGCGATCACAGAACATAAAATGGACTAAAGCAATTCTCAGAAATAATTGTAAAACAGCATGTTTCTAGGTTAAGACCTGCATATTTCGAGCTGCAGTTGGCCATTTTTTATTTATTTTTCCCTCAAGCTTTAAAACTCTGACAACAAAATACTATAATTGAGCCTATATGAATTGATTTCTCAACTGCTATGTGTGTGTTACTGATGTGGGCACTTGTATTTTCCCATCTGTGATCGAATGTCTATTTTAAGATGGAGAATTTTCTTCTTGCTTTCAAAAGGTGTGGTTTCCACAACTTAACTTCCTCTTCTCAGAGAGGTTTGAAATGAAAATTAAAAGACAAGAAAAACTTATGGTACCCAAACATTTGTTTGTATATGCGAGCCAGATAACTTAACCCAATGGAAAAACAAATTTTTGAGGGCAAATTTGGTATTGTTTTGTTAATCAGATTATGATGCACACACACGAAACATGATAGAGCTAGAATTTTTATCTTCTAATATTTATTTTATTTTCAATATGTAAAATAAAGAAAATTGGATTGGCAGGCCTCAGTTTTCCAGTCTGTAGCCCCAGATGCAGCAGTTTCCCCTACTCGAAGTTCTTGCCGTGTGCTTTTTTTTTTCTTTTTTCAACAGTGTAATGAATAACTTGGTAGGATGGGGGGAGAAGAGGCAGTGAACTAGGTTAGTGTGGTCAGCCACAGACGTGCCATGGATTTTATGGCATGTATTGTACCATCAAGCATTTAAGAAGCGTCTTTTCCTTCTCTTCTAATCACAGCACTATTTGCATCACAATTGCTTTGTGCTAAGTTTCAATTCAGCGAGTTTGAAGAACTTCTTGTGATAACTCCCCAAGGAAGCATTGTTTAGGCACTGAAGACTGTAGACTTGTACACCCCAACAAAGGATTGCTTTTTCTGGGGAGGATGTCTGTAGATGCCATGAGTGACTTTTGTTTGGGTTTGTTGTTCTGATAATAATGCTGTAGGAAGTAGAACATGGGAAGTGCCATCGCATAGGGCTCAGAAGTAGTAGGGAAAACAATTTAATAAACCATTTGTTGGAATTTATAACAGGGGAATCTGCTAACAGCACAATTTTTAGAATGGTGTAAAACATCTCTGGGGTCGCCAGGTATATTTATACATTACCTGAAGAGAGCATCAAAATTATTTTAAAAGGGAGAGGTGATCTTTGTGCTGCAAAGAGGTGGAAGTCCTTGGAAGTTCAACTGTATAATTCCTGATTAGAGTTGGTCATGAGCAGTGTCTTACAAATAATGAGACAGCCTAATATTTGGGATATAGTTCTTGCCTGTGATCACTGTCTGTAACTCTTTGGTTCGTACGAAATAGTGGCCAACAAATATGAGCTTACAATAGGATCTGTAACAAAGAGTATGATATTGAACGTGGGGTATATTATGTAAGGACACGCAGGGTGGCATGGGGTGAGAAGCTACTACACAATGGAATTTTACTTTCTATTTGTGGTCCTCTGTGTGCTGAGAATGTGGAAAACCATAAATGCTGTGTTATGTATGACTACTGCAAGTAGTGAGAGATTTGGGTGAGGGAGAAAGCAAGGGCTCATTTTGGTAGTATGTTTCACTTGTGAACTTGACTAGTTCTCTTAGTGAGAGTAAGAGCTGAGAGTGTGGGTAACAACAATGAGGATTAATCTGGAAAACTTTCAGGGAAAAGGAAAAAAATCGAGGAAGGAGGAAAAAAAATGAAAAGGAGGAAAACCGAAGTATCTCTTCATAAGTCCTTGGAATCTATTTCTTTTAAAAAGAAACCTATGCTCTTTTATTGACTCTGACTTGTAGGTAGGCTTTTTTATTGACTGTCTCATTCTGTCTTACTGATGGGTAATATCTTTCTTAGAAATATATTCTTACTGTAATACATTATATTCTTAAATTCTCAAATCACATCTCTTCCATTTTATGTGGACTTAAAATGAAATGTTATTGTCTTCTCTATTTTTTTTTTCTTTAAAGTATGATTGTGTAACTTCTGGAATGTTTGGAAGAGTAAATTATTATAGTCCTGGAAAGCATCTTCCCTTAGTATGTTCTTTCAATGTCTCGGACTTCAGTTGTCTAGTCATTGGTGTTTAGTGCTATTTGAGAGGAAACCGACTACCAGACTGACCCTCACAAGGCTGGCAGAGTGTTGCCTTTTGGGATGGGGAGCAAGAAGCAAGTTGAGATGTCTTGGAGCCTTAAAAATATTATTAGATTGCTACATTTAGGCAGAGTCAAATCTTCTTGACCGTATCACTGGCTTTTTCCTTAATAGATGACAGGATTTATTTAATTTAAAAATACTGTGCATATTATTATGCACATCTAGTGGGAGAAGTGATTTTCAATGAGCTTTTAAAAGTCCTGGAGTATAAAAAGCAAACTCAGCTGTTCTGTAGATACACGTATTACAAATATTAAAAAATAATAATATTCCTTACTTCTTCATCCCCTCCCCCTGACCTTTTTTTCACTGTAGACATATTATTGTAGGGCCTATTAAATATAACAATTTAAATACTTAGTCACACTGTATTTTAATTTCAAAGTTATCCATGGTACCAGAGACTTGAAAATGAAGATGTTGCATTGTTCTCACTTGAGTTTTCAGCTCTCGTCTGAATGTTAACACTGTTCAATCTGCAGTGAGTCTGTTCTCAGTAGAAGTAACTGAGATTTCTTGAAATCAAAGTGGTGTTTTTTAAGAGTGTGGGGTTTTTTTTTGTTTTGTTTTGTTTTTGTTTTTGCTTTTATTTTTCCCCAAATCTCTTTGGGACCTCTTGGTGTGGGCAGGTGGTGAGTAGGGAATGATACCTTTTGAAATCCACCCATGGATCTGTGTGCATTGTTCTTATTTTGTATAATTTCTGCAATTTTTAATGTAACATAACTGTAGTAATTTTTTTTTTATGGTAAACATATGCAGTGTCAAATGTAATTGGGCAAATGTTCTATAATGCTTTTGCCTTCCTCCTTTACAAGCAGTGGCCAAGATGCAGCCAAATCTCTTTATGACCTTTTGTACTTCCTTCTTCTTCTCCCTATTACTACCTGATATAACATGAGATCTGGCTCGACTCTGAGCTGTAGTCTGTGCTGATGTTTTGGTGTATAAGGACGGGAGATATTTTGGGATGACCATAGCCTGGAGCTAAAATCCTTACAAACAGCACCTGGCTAAAAGCGTTCCTTACCTCATATAAACTGGGCAAAAAATCTTAGTAAAGGGCATCTCCTACTTGAAAAGATTTTTTAAATGATGTGACTGAACTTCGAACGTGTTTTTAAAATCCCTCAAGTTGAAGTCTGGACTAGGTGGGCTGTTAGAAGGCCAGTAAAATATCTTGAAAATCTAATATTTACTGCCTGGTTCTTACTTCTTTCTGTAAAATTCTCTTTCCCTTCTGTAATCAGATGAAATATCTGTTTGTTTTGTTTGAAACGCATTTCTATCAACCAGCATTACGTGCTTATGATACAGAAGATTGACAAAGACTTAAGTAAGCAGATACCAGCAGTGAAGAGGAGATTGTTTCTTCTTGGTGCAGGTTTGTTGGTGTCAGTTGCCTTCCTAGAGACAGGAATGATGTAAAGAGAAGAGGAAAATGGCTGAAAGATCTTTTCACTTTGATACTAGAAGCTAATTCTTACTGTAAGAAAAGCTCGGTGTTTGCTAACGTTTGTTCAAGGATGATAATGCTGATATCAGCTGAGCAGATGGGATAACGAGTTTCCAACTTGTATCCATTGCTCAGAAAAATAGTGCACAATGGCATTTGGATAACTTGAAGTGAAGCTTCATGATAACAAGCTTCAGACCCATATGGGTGGAAAAGGAGAGAATTGACCATATCTGGAACAAAGGGCACAGTTGGGAGGGTGCAGCAGAGATGTGAAACTCTATGTGAGGACATCTGGGTTAAAGAGTGATAACAAAGAGACAACTGAAAGAGCTGACAGAGCAACACCAAGGGCTTGTGGTGGTCTCATCGGCTGTCCTGCTGAATCTGGAGGAAGGAACTGTTACATTTGTTGTTGCTGTTTTTCCCTGTGTTTAACGCTTTGCACAAATGAAGATGCTAAAGCAACTTAGAGATACGTATTTTTGAATCAGAGCCACATGATAAAGCATTCAAACATAATGCAAATAATTGCAGACTGATGTATCCAGTAGCTTTTTTTTTTAAGAGAATAAATAATTTAGCTTTACACATGGGCAATCCTTGCTAAAAATTGCAAATCAGAACTCTTCTGTTTGAATGTATTTTATTTTGTTAATGGATTCACTAATATGAAAGGCATCTAATTGTGTAATGTATTATTAGTCATTTTCTTTGGCATCCTATTAACTTTAAATAATTCTAATATTTAACATTTTATAACATGCACAACAAAGTTCTTCTATCTCCAGCAGAGGAAAAAACATGCATTAATAATTTTTTTTGTAACTCTTTCAACTGTGTATGTTGGGATACATAAAATTATTGGAAATTGAAGCATAAAATAACAAACGATGCTAGATGGCATTTAAAAAATAAATATATAGTAGTACAATGTGATCCTGTAAATATAAGAGCCGGAATATAATTCAGTACAATTAACTTATTTTAAAACTGAGTAACATAGGAAGTGTGATAGGAAATAACTAAGTCCGTCTACTAAATATCTTCTCAGTGATAGCCAGGGTGGAGTGTATCAAATGGTGATTAATGCCTGCTAATGGAAGTGGTCTCCACCACAAGTTTGAGTGGTGTGGTTGTGGCTGAGCATAAGAACCACACACAGAATTGATGATAATCCCTAGCAAATCCCAAAGTTTTCCTGGGCTCGAAATAAGATGACAGACAGGTCACGTTAGAAATTTTCTCCTTATGGCGTTTTGCTTTTTGTTTTAGTAGGTCAAGTCTTGTTCCTGTGTACTGTGGAAGTATTATGGGAAAGAGCAATGCCTAAGCTGCTTAACAAATGCACACTTTCCCCACACCAATCTGTTTTCTGGGGACAGCCGGGCTAGTGCTATGCAGCATCCTCTCGGTTGGGTGCTATTAATGTTAATAAAATGCACTTAGCGCTTAACATCTCAAGATCTCAAAAGAGCTCGCAAAGCAGCATCATTATCTTTACATTATAGGGACAGAAAATGAAGGATAGGGAGAGTAAAAGATTTGCCCAAGTTTCCATGGCAAATCAGTGATGGAGCCAGGAGCAGAGCCAAAATCTGTTGATTTATAGTCAGTCTCGTAATGTGGTGTGCTGTGCCATTTCACCAAATTCCATTTGCCAATCCCTTATTGCAGATAAGGCTGCAGTCACCCTCTGAAACACAGATCTGGGGCTCAGAAGGATGCAAAGCCTAATTAGACCTTCCCATGTGGCTCTGCCATGCAACGCTTCTGCAGGTGTGGGGCCACCTGTGCAGTGGAGCAGGCACAAAGTGCCACGAATGAGATGTAAATTTCTCTGCTGTGGGGCTGTAGAGGAAAAGGACCGAGTCCTTGATGAGCAAGAGGTTTTACATGTGAATGAAGTCCTGGATTTCTTTTCAGTGGTCCCTGTAGATTGCATTTTGCATGACTAAGCCTCACGGAGCTCTGTGTTTGCACTGTGTTTTGTAAACGCTTTTAAAACATGGGAGGAGATATGTATGTTGGAGAGCTAACATCTCTGAGATACCAAAATATTACTAGTTATTTTAGGTTCAGTAAGAAAATGAGGAGCAGTGCAGCTGAGTAACACACGTAGGGAAGTTTGTAATGATTCAGGAATGCAAACCAAATCCCCTTGTTCCAAATCCCTTCTCCCATCCCTAGGTCACCCTCTGCAGCTCCTTTAGGAGACACAAAACAGATCAAAAGGACGAAAGGTCCTTCTGCCACCACAGGTGGCAGGCAGCCAAAGGATGGCTATGGTCCTTGTGTTCAGCCTTTGCAGGTGGGCATCAGTCCCAGTGAGAGGTAAATGCTCTTGGATGCACCCCCTGTTTGTGCCTGTTTGCAGCAACTGTGCTGTAATGGTAAGAGGTGATTCCTTTCTTCTTGTGCTTTGGCGTGTGTGTCTGTATTTCAAGGGACTGCCTTTGCTGAGCTAAAAGAATGAAGGAAGTGGGGCAACAAGGTGTGAATTTAGAGCCGTGGAAAATTGTAATGCCTCCCAGCCCCCTGCTTGCCTTCCTGGTACTCCTCCAGGGCCCCATCCTGCCTGCTGAGCAGCTCTGCCTCAGTGTGACATGAAGATTAAGCATAACCCCAAGCATGGAGATGCTCTGAGCAGGGGACACCTCCCAGTGCTGAGCCTCCCAGGCACCCCGACCTGAAACCACGCAGCAGTCATCCTTAGCACTTGTTCTTCCAACTGGCTAAATGCTTCTATCCCCATCCCGGGCAAGTCTGAACTTACTGAGATATTTCCTGCAGCCCACCTACCCCAGGTTAAGGCATTGGCTTATTCACTTCCTGCTACTGGGCTCTGCAGGTGGGGTTCTGACAATGGAATACAGGGCCACGTCATGTTTTGATTTTAGTATTTAATGAAAGAAAGTTGAGGCTGCTTACTAGCAGCCTTTCTGGTAGCAAACTCAGTGAATAGGGGTGTGTGTGTGTATGTGTGTGTCTAACATAGGTTACCTGGTCACAGCCCACAAATGCATGCACGCATCTGCATGTAGCTTGCTGTGCTGGCTTTTCTCACACCCTGTGTCTAAACAGGATCTAAACGTGAATTATTATTCGCCTCTCAACCTGGTCAGTGATATCAGAACTATTTGAAAGACTTCAGGTTTGCAGTGTATCTTGTACTTGTATGTAATTTTCTGTATCTCCGTGGCTGAAAATGAAGAATTCAGGTTGGGCTTTGTATAAGAAAGCTAATGTAAGATGGACAACTTTATTTTACATCCCTGTGCATTTGAAAGTCTCAGTTGGAGAAGAAAGCAAGATAGCAAGGAACGCAAACATGTGTTGGATTATTTCTTGTTAAGCAAATGTAGTACTGTGAAAGATTGACAGCACGGGAAACTGAAGTCCTCCATTTATCCACACTTCATTTCTATCCATTTATCCACACTTCATTTCTAATATCTGGCTTCAACAGCAGATTGTAACCATAGAAAAGCTATAGACTCTGGGTGAAATGGCACTCCCTTTTGGATCCAGTTTTATAAAAGAAAACAATTATTCACAGAATGCATGTCTTTATTCTTTATTGCACATTTCAAAGTCCCCATGAATACTCATTTGCATGTGACAGCTAATGCTGCATCTTGTATTGGCCAGTAAGAGGCATGATTGCACTAAATTGGAAGCAGCAGGCACAGGTTTTCTTTTAAGAATGGGGGTGGGGGCAGCCGTCCTCTGTACTGTTCTCAAGTCTTCAGTCAACAGTTTTAGAACAGTTGCAAGTCGAGTTACTGGGATAATAAATCCCGAATTAACTGAATGTGCAGATTTCACTTCCATTAGGTTCCACTCTTTACGTTGGCACACCCTTCACTTGTTAACAACCTCAACTTTTAAAGCGACTGAGGACTGGAGAACTGAAAACACCAAACTTAAACTTCAGGAGTGAAAAAATAGGATAGTAACATTCCCCAAACTGATAGCATTTCTTTTTTCCCCTCCTTTCATTTTTTTAATAAATAAATCCATCCACTCATCCTGCATAATTTTTCCAAATGATCGTGTTATCCGATGACATGTGGAGAGCAGAACCCAGCGCTGCGGAGCGGCTGCTGCCGGCAGTGCTCACAGTGAAATCTATGTATGCAGCAGCAACAGAAAAATATTTATTTGGTAACACATCGCCGTTCCCTTTCAAAGCGTGTGCAGTTCAGACTCGGAAGTACTGGAAGATATCAAGATAAATACTTCTGTGCATTCTGTGTAATCTATTTGTAAATTATCTGCGATGTAATGGGGACAAAAGCAGCTCCTTGAAAACTGCCCGAAAGTCACTCTTTTCTTAAATGTAATCTCACAGCAAAATAAGAGACCGCAAGAGCTGGCTGCTCGTAGCAGCGAGCAGATTAACAAGCCCACCTTGCAGAGGTTACGCTATAAAACGATATCGCAATCACCCGTTTCCTGAAACTTAAAATGAAACCTGCTTGTTTTTCTCCGTTTCCAGATAGAAAGCACTAAAATGCCACACGAGTGGTAGCTAAAGCATCAGGAAGCCTTTCACTCATGCATTTTAGCTACGAGACTACCTGCAACGCGTTCATTCCAGCGAGGAAAACTGCTGAAGACGATTGCATTCCAGTAACAGGCAGGGCTTACTTTGCAAGATAGATTTCCAAAGTTCTGGAGGCTGCTGTTCCTTGTAAAACTACGCCAAGGACTATTTAAGTGGCCAGTAATATAAACATAATGCTGCTAACACTGAGCAGTTTATCGCATAAATATAATTGTCTTCTTTTAGAAGAATAATAAAAGCGGGATCCATATGTTACGCATTATTTAAAATTGTTTTCTGCAAGATGTATTAATCCCAGCGAAGAAGCAATCCTTTTACTATAGGAGTATAACAGCAGTTTTATTTTATTACGTTGTCATTGTTTAATTTGTTTGTTCCCGGTAGTAGTTTCGCAGATTTTTATGAACTGTTACTTTTATGGAAAGTCAAGTTACAAGTGATGGACGCTGTTTGCTCGCAGGAAAAAGAAAGGTCACGAAGGTAGATAATGTATTTATTTATGTAGTTACTGCACTCAGCTTTTAAAAAATCCCTCAATTCTGAGCAGAAGCAGAAATAACTTGTGGTTTTGAGACCCAGGAGGCACATATTTTGATATTGCTCCTCAGCAACACCGCTAGCTCTGCAGTCTATTCAAATTTGGGAGCAAAATTTAAAGCTCGGATAAGCAACGCTCGGTAGCAGGGGCTGCGTGGAGCGTACGGTTTTTCTTTGCAGAAATGTGCTCTCGCAGCTAAATGTCATCTCGTGCCTTTGTTTTGATGAATTTGAGCTGGACGCTATAACAATAACTTATTTGCTAAAAACCTCCCAGCACTTTTTGCTAGGTTATTTTCCAATGGTTAAAAAAATAGAGCTTTTTTTGATGTGGTGTAAAGCTTAATTTTTGAATTCTTCTGGTCTAGAGTTTAAAATTACTAATTGTCACGTGTGAACCTGAACTCCAGGTTACTCGTCACATAACCAAGTGACAAGCTGAGACTCAAAATAATTCCGAGGCGAAAAGTAACTCACAAAAATTCACTGCTTCAATTCAGCATACACACAAAAAAAGTTTAAGCTGCTGAAATATTTTGGGCACTGTCACATCTTTAAATGAGTGTGAAATATCTATTTTAACCTGGACACATCTAAAAATATATATTTTTTTAAGAAAGAATTATAATAATAGTAGAACTCTGCTACTAAATAATAATAGCAATAATCTTTGTAGTGAAGTGAGAGTGCTTAATGCCAAGTATCTGAAGTATTTAAATTACAGCAGAGAACAAAATGACTGTATTAGGAAAATAATGATACAGGGTCACTTTCTTTTTTATTTCGTAGCTATTAGATATGCCAAATACAGGAGGGGCTTTGTGTCCCTGGGCACACAACGGCTGCTTGCAGGAGCTGCAAGCTCTGTGCTAGAGAATGGACGCTGTCTGCCTGCTATCACCCACGGTCTTCCTCAGTTGGAATGCCACTAAGTTCCTTGCTGTCCACGTCTCACTAGGAAGTACATTGCCATTGCTTGCTGGAATCAGGATCAGATCCTGCACTTATGTCATATATACAGATAGGTTTAATGGATTGTGGTTTGAACACTGTTTTGACCAAGTGTAATTGCCAGCTACAATCCTGTGCTAGCGCTGCTTGTAGTCTGTCCATTTTTAAGATATCTTTCACATAAGGGTAAAAGAATGCAAAAATGCAAAAAAAAAAAAAAAAAAAAAAAAGGCTTTTTGCCCTTTTAATCCTTTGCATGCTGGGTAATATGATGTGCATCAGTATTATAAACTACGTGTTTGTGTAGACAAACCTCTCAGTGTTGAAGTAGATGTTAACTCTGTGTATCTGAGGCTCAGTGCTGCTCTTCTGTCCGTATGTCTCTTCATGCCCCTCCTTCCCACTGCACCTTTTGTCTGCCTTAATTGCTTAGACTGTAAACTTTTTTTCACTCTCACTCAGTGATTTTATCATGAGTGATGCAGTGGGGCATGGATCTGATTAGGGCATCGTGTCATTGCAGTGGTTACACTAATCCAGATGGTGATACTAACACTATTAATAACAATCATATAATTATTGTAGGGCCACCAATAGAAACAGTGATAATCATCATTATGCTATTTTTCCTACAAAGAGTGCTCATAGCAGTGGGTGTGAAGCCTCATTTCAGACTTCCATGGGAAGTACTGGAAGTTTTCACCAACTGAGTTTTGAGGCTGGATGTATTCATTCAGATTTCGATATTTTAAGAAAATAATCACATTTATGTATTGCAGTTTTAGAACTAAGAATATGAATTTCAGCGTGGCCATGAAAAATCTAACTCATTGTTTCGCATTACCATATATATTGGCCTAGACATATATGTGTGAGGTTTCTTGTTTGTTTTGGGTTTTGTTTTGCTGTCAAGGAAATTACAGCAACGCATTTTTATTTCCTTTGTCTCTGTGTCAGTGTGGGATGTGCTCAGGTCAAACGCCAAACTCCATTTTATATTATAAATACATTTTAGACTAGGGCATATTTTTTTGCATATGTAAGCACGATTAATAGGAGGTATTCCAGTTGCTCTTCAGCTTGAGAATAGCTGTTGACACTTCATTAAGGAATATCTAGGATATTTTAAACCTAGATCGGCTCAGTGACCCAGTTTTCAACACAGCCTTGCAAACTCTTGCGTGGGCGCAATGCTGGGTGATGCGCAGTGTGGCAAGCTGCAGTGAGTGGGCAGGGCTGACTGGGAACCCTCTAGGAGGCTTTGTGCACCAAAGGCAGCATCCTGTTGAACCCTATGCTGAAGCCATCCAAACAACATCCTGAGAAGAGAGGCAGAAAATAGTATGGGCTGTGTCTGGGAAGGGTAAAATAGCTATAGCATTTCTGTGTTAAGCTTTATTTTGGTCCTGTTGGCTCGATCTCACCAGCTTAAAGCTCCATGGAACGCTCTGGGAAAGGTTGGGTCTTGGGATTTTCCAGCCCCAAGCCAAAGAGCGATGATGGGAAAGGAGGAGTGGGGATGGGAGGGCATTGCAGACATCACAGTTGAGAAACCTCGGATAAACTTGGGCTGGATTAGTTTGGCTTAAAGCACCTGCCAGTGATCTTCCAACCGATGGGTGCTGGAGTATAGGAAACCAGACACAAAGCACCCACTGGTAAAGAGAAGGAAACGTGCTCAATGTTAAAACTGCTCTGCCTCTGCTTCATCCAATTGTACACTCTGCTCAGGAGGAAGAAAAACATTTCATTTTCATAGCAGTGATTTACTCTCAGTGGGTCAGAGTTCAAATTTTATTTAAGTATGACACCAAAAAGTGGCATATTTATTTTAATTTTGTGGACCCTTACTAACTTGTAAACTGGACTTAATATTTTTTAAGAACAGAGTTTCTCAGGATATTTTCTGTACCTTCTTCTGCTGGCATGAGATACCATGAGAAATCTTTCTTGTATTAATTTGGCATTTTTCTTTGAAGCAGATTTCTGTGAGTGGGAGAAGGAAGGTGAAATTTAGATACTTCAGAATTATTTGGCTCTTCATCTATTTATTAGATGAGTATATAGATAATAGATAATATTTTGGTGAAATCAATGATATTTTACTGCTTTGAAATTCTCTTGCCTGTCTTTACTAACTCCCGTTTAAAAATAAGCCTCTTGGATTTAAAGCAAGTGTGATCTTAGGTGCCACCTGTAAACGTAGATCTTCTCAAACCACATTTAAGTCCCTTGATGTATAGAAGGCTCTGAATGTCAGTCATCAAGGATGTCCAGCATCTGGCAAGACCAGTGCTTACTTCTTCTGACAAACTCCTTCTGACAAGAGCCTGAGCTCATGGTGATGGTGATCCTCTTGTCCCAAGCTCATGTTTCGTCAGAGGGAAGGGATTGGGGTTGAGAGATGAGATGGGATGAGGGCGACCTTCTCTTTACATGTTACAGCTCTCTTTCACACCCCTCACATCTGTTATTCACGTCCTTTCTATTTTGCTAGAATTAAGTAAGCGCTTTTCAGTCTGCCATATTCTGTGGGTTTAGATAAAGTAGGATCAAATTCCCAAAGGTAGGATCCCTGGGGGAAAAAAAAAAAAAAAAAAGAGCAAAAAATCCTGCGCATAGCATTTAGTATGAAGGAGAATTACCAGCAGTTATAAAAATGTGCTTTACAGCTTCATAAATATCTATTCCCAAGGAAAATAATTCCCGGTGGCAAAATGCATAAGGAGGTGGATTTGTTTGTCTTGGTGTCAAATTTGTTCCCAGACTGAAGGATTTCTCTTGTACTTACCAAATGAGAGAAGTCTGATTAGGGTTAAGGGTCTCTTGTTTAATTAAGCTTTTCAATACCTGTTGTGAGCAAGCACTGACTTCATTTTACATATAGGTAAATGAGGAGGTAAGAGGTAATTTCCCCAAGCTGCACACACAAGCTTAGGGCAAGGCTCCTCATCAGGTTCTGAAGGAAATCCTTCACTTCTTCACCTTTTGTGGCATCAGTACTTCCTAAATCACATGGTAGACCTTCCAGAGTTGGGTGTATGATGACTGGTTTGGGTCATCTCTGAGCCAAAAGAGTTTCTTTCCCCTGTGGAGGACCATGTTCTTATAGGCAGTGGAATTGCAGCTGCATATTTCTGGGACCTTTCTCTGAGCTGTTTATAGAGACCTCCTAAGTCTGCTTCAGAGATGGGGCTCTGCAGTCCAGCCGTGATGGAGCAGGGAGGAAATTCCCAAGTCACCTTTATTTCTCCTAACAGAGTTAACAACACCACTTACAATTTCAAAGGAGATCCTCAAGGCACTCAGGTTTTCAACCTCTGCTGTGGTGTAGGCTGTGTGTTTACATGCCAGATATGAAAGGCTGGAAAAGCATGTGTTCATTACAAGGTGGTTTGCTTTTTTTTAAAAAAGGTTATCCACCACGCAGTATATTTTCCTCCAGGAGAAAGGTAGCCACCCTCAATTGTTCCGCTTTGTGAAGTTGCAGTGTTCCCATTCAGCAAGATGTTGCAAAGCAGTGCTAGCAGGGTGCTATGCCAGGTTAATGCAGAAGATATGGTAATGAGTGTGAGCTCCTCAGGTGAAAGGTCCCCTTGAATTCAGTGCAAGTTGTCACATTACCATCTGCAGGAACAGAATTATAACCCTCTTTTTTCCCCCCTCTCCTGCCTAGTCTACTACACAGAAATAAATTTTATTAGAAAACCTGTATAATTATGTATTGAAAGAGTACTAAAATTATTGGAAGTATTTAACATTATCTTCTTTTTTTTTTCTTCTTTGATACCAGTATTTTTTGTAGAATTCCCATACATGCTGCACTAATTATTGTACCAAATAGTCCCGTCCCATCAAATAGACTAACACATTAGCTATTTTCCTCTCACGTTCTCTTCATGCTTTCTTTCTCTGTGAGTCACATCAGTGGTAAATCCAAGTTTATTAGAGCTGGGGAAAAATTGTCATACGCTACGCACAAAACCAGCTACTACTTCAAAGTTTTGGTTGAAGTAATAATATCAAAGGATCTCTTGTCATAAGGGAATCTTTCCCTCTCACATTCCCGCACTATGTGCTATTGAAAGGCTTCAGCAAGTGAAGCACAGAAAACCCAAAGTGCCAGTTTACTACTGGTAAAAAGAAAACTAGTAAAACTGTGACAGAGATGAACCAAAACCAAATGAATCTTTCCTGTGGGTATGCCTTGTGTGTATCTGCGTGTTTGTGCTTTGCTTTTTTTCCGCCTTTCCAATAATCGTGTCGAAAAACAAAAGGTGCTCCAATTACTTTAATCTCTCCTAATCAGCATCTGACATCAACAGAAAACATCTCAGACCTCTCTTACCAGTTGATTTTGACGTTAACATTTGTCCTTTAAAAAAGAGTTGAGTCAAACTCTACTATTTCTTGGTGGTGGTGGTTTTTCTGCATAAGTTTCAGACAAAGAAATTTGTTAGATTCGTTGTCCAGGGTTAGACATTTTAATTTGGGGGAGCAGAGGATGGGTAATTGGAATTACTTTTTTTTTTTTTTTCCTCTAAAGAAAATGTTTCTTCACAAATGGCCTTTGCTTTTTTTTTCCTCAGTCAATAAATCATGGGAGGCCCCAACCTAGTAAACCTGCCTGGGACTGATGCTTTATAAGCACTTTAGAGTAGTAATTAATCACTGTGCCACTCTTTCACGCAGCACATAAGTAATAGTGAGTGTGGCAGGTAATGTTTTCTACAGCAAGATAATGGCAGAGCAGGGCTGGGCACTGCGTGCTATTCCCTTTGCCAGGGCCATGGGGAGATGAACAGCCAAGCATTGCTCCAAGGATTACTACAGGTATTTGCTGTGGCTTTTCAAGCGTAAAGCATGGAATGATCCAACCATGGGATTTGTGGATAGATCTCCTGCCATTTCCCATTGCCATTTAATAGCCCGCTGACTACCAGCAGTCCTCTTCTGTTACTTGATTTGCTCTGTTTTTGTTTCACTAGAAGAAGGGCTGGAGCAGGTTGCTGCTCAAACCCTTCATTCCGTAGGCATGCCTACAGGTGTGTAAGTTTGCAGAGTGCTTGACTAAGGAATTCTTCTTCCTTGGTAATTAATATTTTCTGAGAAAAGAACAGGAATACTTGAGAATAATTGCTCCCCCAAAGTGAGTAAATTTAACTTTTAATTAGACCTCCTCCTTTTGTTTATTTGAAATTTGTGT
Source organism: Oreortyx pictus (assembly GCA_036925125.1). Taxonomy (NCBI): domain Eukaryota; kingdom Metazoa; phylum Chordata; class Aves; order Galliformes; family Odontophoridae; genus Oreortyx; species Oreortyx pictus. Next base: position 31,871,859 of record JAUPFR010000009.1, read on the forward strand.
GTTTTGTTCTCTTTGTTGTAAACAGACTACTTTAATTGCAAACTGCAGAAGGAGAATGCAAATATTTATGGAATAATTTACCGGAGTTAGAATATATGTTTTATGACAACTGCTAGCCCCAGTCAAAAGGAATATTATTGCCTTTTGGTGTGTCTCCAGTAAAACTGCACTTTTTACCAATATCTGGTTTGATTTAATACTGGAATGCAGCTATTCTTTATGGTATATTTGCTCATGAAACAATACAGAGAAAGTAGCTCTTGACAAGTCACATTTTTCTACACGGTGATCTCTTGTTAGAGACCTATGAGACTCCTGTAATTTCCTCCCTATTACTTTCAATGAATTCCATGCACGTGAAAGAGAAAATGGATAGTGGAGCCTGAGTTCCTGTATCACCCGCTGCCTCGATACGACATGGGGACGGAGACTTACCGTGGGATTCTTTACATTGCTTTTCTGCTATACATTAGCTTTAATCTTTCACTGGGCAAAATACAGTCATTTTTAACAAAAATAATAGGAGCTATTCCTTTGGAGGAATCTGACTCTATGGTATGGGTCAGATTTACCTTTCTGTGTGGTGATGTAAAATGCTGAGATCAGAGAAGTTACACCAATGTAAAACAGGTGTGCATATGCACACACATATATATCTGGAGAAAAACATATATTTCCTTTCATTTAAGAAACATATATAATTCAGACCATAACCTCTTCAGAACTATGCCTTTATTGACTTTGATTTGCTGTTTCCATCAGGGTTTTCACTAGTGTTGTTGTCGTATCTATAGGTACAGGGCTGTCATAGCTACAGGTAAACAGGATGACGTGGGAACCAACCTTAATGTCTGCACAAAAATCAGTCTGACCAGACAGACATCATGATATCCAGGCACTGCAACTTCACAACAAATATCTCTGCTGCTTAGAAAATGCAAGCAGCCGCAATACACGCATCCATTTCATGCGAATCACATGCACAGCTTTAGCTCTGACCTAGAATGAATTAACTTCTATTCCCAAAGCTATGTATACAGTGTTAAGTTATCTAGGGTTAATTTGCTGGAAAAAGGATTAGAACCAAGTTAAGTTTGTGTGTCTCTGAGAATTAAGGTTTTGTCTCCGTTGTTTATACATAGGCATCGGAAGAAATCTGGTTGCAGCAGGGCATGTGGAGGAAGAGGGAAAGGGTTACAGCCTCGAGTTTCCTGAGAAGCACAGCTTGCAGTTCTGCTGCAGAGTAGGTTTCTCCATCTGGCAAGCCTCCTGGGATGCCAGACTGGAGCAACCAGTGTGCAGAGCTGCCCAGGGGACCCCTTCCCGGCCAGCCCTGTGCTGGTGCCAGTGCTCTCGCTTTTACCCACCGGGCTCTGCTCTGCGCCCTGGGCTGCTGCGTGCAGCACACGCACACGGGGTGCTGGCTGCAGGCTCTGGGGCAATGCCAGGGTGGGATATTGGAGCACTCCCGGCAGCGCGGGTTGAGGGGTGAGCGAGCCCCAGAAAACACAGTGGGGAGCTGAAGGAGCTGTCCCAATGATGAAGGGAGATCCATCTCCTTGCACAGCCTAAATCGGGATCCAGGAAACGGGAATGCGCTTTTTGCGTCGCAGCGAAACATTTCTAAACTGTGAATTTTTAGTCACCAGCCTTTTCCCTCTTCCACCCCGCTCCCCAGATAGAGCTCTCAGTGATATTAGCGGTAAGGGGAAATCTGCTCACGAATATTTCTGCTTCTGGAAGGGGCAAGCTTTAGGAAACTGTTGCCTGCGAAGGAGATGCATGTCGTATCTGGAAACTGCAGCATGTCGTACGGTGTAAAACAGCCCTCCTTCCTGCCCCAACTGCAAAGGAGCCTTGGAGCCTTTCTGATAATGCTTCCATAGTGTGCGTTTGTGTGTGTGTGTGTGTGTGTGTGTGTTCTCTGAGGCATTCATTTGGCTGGCACATTGGAAAATGGTTAACACAGTGAATGTGGGGTGTCATTTTTGTAGTGGAGAATGTGTGCCAGAAGAATTCAACTGTAACCACTAAATATTTGCTTTAAAATAATTTTAACCATCTGGACTCCTTTTTTTTTTTTTTTTTTTTTTTTTTTTCCTTATTCTTCTTTTGAGGTGGGGTGAGAAAGGAGCATTTTAATGGGAATGATTTGTGGTTGCAAAATGAATTTGGTTAATTTGGTTACCACCCCCATTTATATGATGACTACAAATAGTCCCTCACATCTGAAGTTTTAAAGAAGCAGCAGATTTTTCCCTCTTGAGCTTCAGAAGCTGGAAACGAACTTACAAAAGACAATAAATTGTTCTTGATGGAATAAATAGTTTGTGGGGTTGCTATTGTTCCTCTTGACAATACACTAACATGTGCTAATAGGGGAAGAATTGAGGAGCTTGCGTAGCATCATCCCTTCTGCCAGGATGAATTTTTCCACTGGAGCTGCAGTCAGGTTCCTGCTCGCGGGGCAGGAGCACAGCACAGGGCTGTGAATGGGCACCTGCTGAGCATCACAGCCCCAAGGAATCTACAGTGTGACCCACAAAACCGATGGTACAGCTTGGCTAAGTGTGGGATGCAGAGAGGGGCCGCCCAGTCGCTGTTCCCTCGTCCAGAATCAGGGTAGAATCAGGATGCTCACTACAAGTAGCGTTAGGATAAAAGTTTTTCATTTCCCTTGTACTTAATTATCTTTTTTTTATTTGCTCTTACTTAAGAACATCCACTTTGTCACCGGGGTCCACGTATAAACCAACATATTTTTTGGTTCTGCATCCAGCAAATAGATATTGCTGGTAGATCTACGTGCATCTGTGCTGTCTGTCCTGCCTGAGTGCGTGGAATGAGCTTGTAATGGATCCTGCTATAAATACATCTTTTGCAAGACTTTCATACTACTTTGAAATGCCCAATCCTTAACATGTACCTTTGCATTTTACTTAACAATATGCTAGTAATCACACACAGGAGATAAAATAAATCAAGGGAAAATAGGTGAACTTGCATGTAGTACTCTTGCTCTGGTAGCTCTCAGATACTTTTCTGTTTTCTCGTATGCTGCGGCACTGGCTTCACTCAACTCATTGTACATCAGGAAGAATTTAGTATTGTTTCATTTAAAATAGGCAGGCTTTATATGGAGAGTAAATGTGTAGCCACAAGGTAAAATTAAAAAAATATATTAGTCTCATCATTAAAAAAAGCCTTTAAAGTTTCCATTATCCATTATGTCAGGTAGCAAATATCTTCTCAGTGTATCTCCAGACATTAAATCTGTCAAGAGGCATGCAGTAAAATAAATGTCTGGGATACCTTCATAAACAAAAATCTTATTTCCATAATTCATACAGCTGGCTGGCATTTATTGGCACGTCAGGTGCAATGGGGACATTTCAGGAACATTAACATGTACAGCATCATTTGTCAACAAAGCAACAATGTAAGCAAATCGTTCAGAACTCATACAGATTTACGGCTTTCTCTGCCAGCTGCTAATTACGGTGTGCTCTGCCTATTTGGTATGGTCTTTTTTATTGGAAAATGACAAAGGGGTTATGGTATCCCGGTTTGGAATATAGATGCGCTTTTAGTAATAATATGAGTGGTAATATGGCAACACAGCCTGGAGTTTTGATCTAGTTGCACTAGTCTTATAATTGACCGGCTTTGATTGATGAAGGACAAAGAGAAATTCACAGGGAGATTTACTTACTGGTATAAGTAACCTCTGCAAACAAAGAAATATTTAAATATCAGAGTGCAAGGAGAAGTATCTTTGCTTTAATATATCTCTTTCCCATGAAACGTGACAGAGAAAATTTTTTCCTTACTGAAAACCTAATCTGAGCATTGAGCAATGTTTCGTAGCCCTGCATGTTGCAAACACCCTTTGTACGCTGCGGGTCTACATTGGAAAATAAGAATTTCACTTTCAGCATCTTAAACAATGCAAAGGTTAAATAAAAGCTGGCAACAGCAAGTGCAAAGACACAAAATATGTGTTAATGATCTGCTTTCAGCAGTCCCTGTGTCTGTCTGCAATTCTCTTCCTCCTTGTTGGTTTGAGGGTGTGTTTTTGCACGTATGTTTCGTTCCCTGTTAATGATTGGAAGTCACTTCCACTTCTTATTTTCAGACTTTGGCCAGTTTGTGTTTCCATCTCGTGAGAATATAATTAGCAGAGCTTTATGCTTCAGATGGATAAATTAACTACGCTTTCTTAATTATGATACCTGTTACTCAGCCAACTATCATACCTGTTATTCCTCTTATATATGAGGATCCTATTAGAGAACTGCATATTTAGACACCTAGTATAATTCCTTTTTCAGTTCTTTTCTTAGTTTCAGTTCATGAACAGTAACTGCTATTCCGAGTTAAGATCTTGACCATTTAATTTTTAAGGAAAAAAAAAAAAAGAGAAAAAAGTAATTAGACCATATTATGGATTAATCCCTTGCCAATTTTCTTTTCCTTTTTCTTTATTTTTTTTTTAATCAAAGTAATTTTAGACTTGGGAACTACATAATTTTATGCAAAGAAAGTGTGTTTTTCCAACCTTATTAAAATCTTTAAGGACTGAATTTCTATAGACTTCCAAAACTTTATTCCATAAAAATGTGTGGTTGCACCCATCTGTACACGTGAATGGGCAGTCAGGATCATAATTACCCGTTTTTGCATGTGCAAATGTAGACGTTTAAGCCCAAATTAGCTGACCCACGGATTCTACATTTGTGCAGGCTGCTTAGCAATATTTCCTTGAGTTCCACCATATAGTATAAATTTCTCAAAGGTTTTTAAGGACAATAACGTTTCTGTAAACATCCAAGAGCTGCTTAAGTCATTTAAAAAGTTACTGACACAGCAGTAAAATGAGGTGTGGTTCAGTGCCTGTTCTTGGGTGCTATTTTTGTTATCACAACTACACGAGTCTTTTAAGGCAGTAAACTATTGACGCTGGCTCTGGTGCCGTTACTGCCTGCCACTGCTTCTCCAGAAGTGAAATGTACGTGTTCCTAGAGGAAAAACTGCTCACCAGGATCATAAAAATTGACCATTAATCTGAACCTGTGTGAGCAATCAGAGCTGCTGCCGAATAGAACTTTTTTTTTTTTTTTTGTATTTGATGCAGTTTACCCATCTTGAAGAACAGATATTTGTAAGTGCTTAAGTGGGTGACTTCTTGCAGATGCTTAAAGAAAGTTAAAACCAGACTCCTACTGGAGAAACTGACCTGGATATTTCAAAGGGAAAATAAATGTGGAGGGCCCCTTGGCTTCTCTCTCCCTACCTGTGGATGCTCACACCGATCACCTTGGAAGTGTGCTGGGACAGAGCAGCATCACAGAGCTTCCTCAATGAGCTGAATCACCTCCATGCTAAGCGTGTGACTATTCTGGAAGAGCAGGCTGTACATGAATGGGTGAGCCTCAGCAGGGCTTTTCCGGGCTGAAGGACGAGGTGAGAAGGGATGGGGTGTTCAGGGGGCTGGGTACAATGCTGGCACTTGGAGTGGTGCAGAGAGCTGGGATGTTACCTTCTTGGATGGAGGCGGAAATTGTGTCTTTGGTAACTAGGGATACCAAGGAAATAAGTGTTTAATACAGAACTGAAGAAAAAAGTTTGGTGGCACTTGGAATTCATGCAATTATCCCTCATGTAGGACTGAAATGCAACAGTGCTACTGCAAGTCCTAGTAGTCCAAATCTTGTTCATGGAAAATTAACTTTATACTGTCATTTAGGATTGCTTGGGTTTACATTATTTGTGACTTTTTCATGGATGTTAATGTTTCTGTACATTTGAAGTTTAGGCATTCCTTGATCCCTAGAGATTGCTTTTCTTCCTGGTCCTTTTGATTCCACTTGCCTAATGATAATGGACATTATCCTATATCCATATTTAATTTTATTATGTCACTAGTATTGCAAGAAAAGGATGTTCTTTTCAAATATTGTAATGCATTTAGTATTTCACCAGTCATCAGTTAAATCAATTTTTTCCTTTATTGGATCTGAATTATAAATCAACTAGTCATTGTATGGGATACTGTATATGAATGTACAGTATATCATTATGATGTATCCTATAATAATGTCTCTTAGACATGAAAACTAAAGATGGTGGTTTAAAGTGCTGAGAGAGAAAAAATTGGAAACATCTGTTAGTAGGAAGTAGAGAAGACTTTTCATTTAAGTTTGTCAAGTGCATTTGATAGGAAGAACACACTGGGCCACATTCTGCCAGCCCTTACATCCGTTCCTTCTCCACAGCATCCAGCAAGTTATTTCTGCTTCTGGTAGCAAATCTCATTATCAGAGCCACTGGAAAGCCAGCTCTCTGCTTTGGATAAGGCACAGTGCAGCAACTCAAGTCATATGAGGTCTGAGCAGAGTGAGGATTCACAAGTATTATGGAAAAGAAGATACAGCTTACTATAATGCAGTCCATGTCTTAAATTTGTTTATGGAGGGGTAACAAAAGCTGTGTTGCACTTCCACAGAGCACGACAGCAAGTTGTGGATGAGGTCTGGGGCAGCTTGGGGTAAAATCTCCTCTTTCCACTTAACCACAGCCTGCAAGAAGTAGTCTTAGAAATAGAAAGGGAAAAAATATATATTTCGAGGAGGTCACAGATATAGCACTGGGTATTTGGAGGCACCTGTATAGCAGTTTTTAATGACAAAAGATAAAACTTTGGAGATGGTGTGTTTTAGCATCAGTGTACTGGAATCTGTTTAAGTTGATGGGCTCATCTCCTTCACAGATCCTTTCTTTGTACTCCCAAAGGCACGCATGCTTTTTGCTTTCACTCTGTTTTTGGCTTTCTCCCTTCTCAGGCCCATGGAAATGCATCCTGCGTCCCTTGCAGGGGCACAACGTGATACTTAGCATTGTAGTGCAGCTTGTTCCTACCTCGTAATGAAGTAGAACAGTTTAAAAGCCAGTGTCTTGCCTCACATTGGTGATCTTTTCCCACTTATTTCAGTGCTGAGCTGTCCTTGAGCCCCGTTATTTCCATGATGCTACCCAGAACTCTAAAATAAACTGTTGCAGTCACAGGGCCCAACATGGATCACCCCTGAGTCTATAGAAAACAGAATATTGCTTATTGATTGGGTCTGGCCTGTTGTGTAATCAATGGACAACAAACTGATACAATTAAAATGAATCAATTTGAAGCTGGCTCCAGACCCCAGTGAGTCATGTGAAGTAGGTTTCTGATATCCTTTATCATCACGCACAGCCAGCGAAACAAGAGTGCTACTGTCTTCTGCTGGCACGGAGTGTTACCTCGGGCTATTCTGAAAAATGCTTTTTTCTTATTTTTAGACCTGAATCAGCCCATGCTAGCAAATGTATTCTTGTGAATACAGATACTACTTTGTTGCAATGCCCATGGGAAGGCCGTGGTGTAACCTGTTTGGATGCAGCTGCAGACCACCTGTAGAGAAAGTCAAATTAGGGAGAGACCCCACTGTTCTTTGCATTAATGCTTTTTGTGTTGCAGCTCCGCTCCCCCCTCCCTCCCCCTCCAATGTCTCTTTCTCAACTGGGGAGATGGAGAGCACATTTTAAGACCTTCTGTCCCTTTAAGGCATGTTGTGATTGAAAGAAGATTTGAAAAACTGTAAAAAGTCCCCAGTCACCAGTGAGTGATGGCCTGATTGGAGCCTGGGGAGGATTGTTCCTCCTGGTCCACTCCCAGGTTTGGGGCTGTTAGGCTGGAGGTGTTGGGTTGGGGTGTTGTTTCCATCCATTCATTGTGCTCAAAGGGCATATTCAAGTCTCCCTCAAGAAATCTGCATTTTTAGAAGAAACTTGGAAGTTCTGAGTGAAAAAAGTGGTTTTCAAGAGCTAAAGCCTTAACTTAGCGCTGTCGTTCCATTGTTTTGAAGTAAAAGACCACGTGAACAAAAGAAAATGGAACAGAGCGAAGTGAAGTGCCTGCACGCTCTGTGCGTCCACAGGAAAATGGGTATGGTCTCACCCATCCTACTCAGTGGTACCCAAATTCCCTTTACATTCAAACCAAAACTAGAATAGATGAGTAGTTTGTTGTATGAACTGAGTGTTTCCATATGCCATGAGTCTCCAGCACGAGATGAAGCTCAAGTGGGTTCTCCTGTTACCTTGGTCACAACTGCTCCTGGTATTCGTAGCTGCTCAGTAGGTCATGCTTTTTATTGTTGCTTACCAGGTAGTATTTTGTTGCATGATAATGCAGTATTCTACCTTATGTGACATAAAAGCTCTCTGCGCTGAGAGTATCATGGGAATACTTCTCTCCACCCCATTTCTTCACAGATGAATCCAACTGCTTCACTAATCATTGACGTACTAGTTAACACAGACAGAATTTGTAGATGGAGGCAATGTCATAAAGCGCTCCCTCATTTCAAATTCCTTCCTCTCAGTGGTATCAATGTTCACTGCAAAGACACCGATGATACTGAATTTAATTGGTATTTATGCGTGGGGTCATGTGTGCTCTCCAAGAAGTTTCTGTGTAACTTTTCCCTAATTGAAATTAGATTGAAGTGTTGCTGTGTACACTGCGACTTAATGGTGACAACGTTGAGCCAGCTTCGAAGCTCAGATGCATGGCACGCATCCCAAGAAATCTGCTATGATGCTCCCACATACATCTATGCATATTTTTATGGTACAAGAGACATAAGGTGTGGAAAAGGAGCAGTCTCTTTAAGGGGGATGTGGCAACCCTATCTGCCAGTCATCTTGCCTCTGCTGTTCTATTCCTTTTGCAGCCATTCTGCCTTCCCTGTATCTATAACATCTTTACATACATGCCTAATGTCTGTGCAGCAATTAAAATCCATGGCAAGGTGAGAGGCCAAAAGAGCAATGGAGTGGTAGCAGCAGCCCTTCGTGGAAGCAGTTTTTATCAAGTTTGGGGATGGATAGCTGCCATGCAACACAGTTCTGCCATGGGTTATCTGCGACCTTGCTGTGAAATACCTGCAGCTGGATTACACTGTGTGCTGTGCACTGGCAGCATGCTTGCGGCCGGCTTTCCCCCTGCTAGACTTGTGGTGGCTTGGAGCTGGATTTACAGCGGCTCATAGAGTCTCACTGTGTATTAACCGGTGTCCTTGAACGTCTTTCATGCGCCTCTAAGTGATTCTCCAAGCAGCACTGGTTCTCCTTGCAAAAATCATTAAACTTCTGAAGGAAGAAGTAGTAGTCTCAGTCACAGTGCTTTAAGTACTAGAGGATAATTAGAGACATGGATAAATTAAGTATGTTTCAGGTATAATAGGAAAGTTGAGGAAATTTGCCAAACATTAGCAAAGCTCCAAAATCGAAGTACTTTGTGTTGCGTGCTGTTTTAATGACTACGATTTAAAAATGTGCATAATTCCAAAGAGATCACATGTTTCACATAATAAAAATTACTGTGACATAAAATATATATTTTTCCCTAAAAAAGTACTTGTAATATCAAAAGCACTGTGAAGTATTAGCCATTTAATACAAATTTATCTTTTCTTGCAGATGATTACATTTTCATTTTAATTGCTCACATTTCCCGTTCTGATCTCAGTGTTTTATAGTAGACAAGACATGCCACAAAGAAAAAAAAGAAAAAAAAAAAAGATTTTATTTGTTAGTTAACAGTCTTCAGAAGTCCTAATTTGGCCAATGTGTTCTGCTGCAAAGTCTTGGAATGCTGTCTTGCAGTTTCAAAAGTGATCTTATTTGGCTTCCCAGAAACTATTATGCCTGGAGGATGCCACGAGAACAAGGGCTGTCTTGTTAACAAGTAGAAAACTCTCAAAAACAAGATAGGATCCTGATATAAATCATAATTTAGATGCACAGAGCTGTGTTCACAACCACAGTAATGTAATTCATTTACATCTAGTTATTACTTATCTCCACCCGAACTACTAAGTTCAGGAATGCAGCTGCCTTGTGCCTTGTGACTTGTGGGGGTTAGGAAGAATGACATCACCGAATTTAAACACATTACCATGCTGACATAGTGGCACCTTGTTTTCCCTTCTGCGGATAGAGCGAGGATTGTGTGCTACCCCCCATTCTTCCAAAGAATACCTTTTTTTCCCCTTTCAAGCAGCTGCTATATGAAGGGTTGCAAATGTCACTTCAACTAATGATGAATGATGCTTGACCCCTGGACCTGTTACTATGAATTTTATGCAATGCTAAATTAATATGAAAGATCTCTGCTAGAAGACTTCAGCTATTATGCATGCGGCATAAATGATATGTTAAACAATCCAAATTTTCTTCCATAACCGTGGTAAAACTCAGAGCTGCTTTAACGTTTTGATGTGTATTTCCACTCAAGATTAGTATCTTTTCGTTCTAAAAATATTTTTGGTAAGCAAATCAGTTTGCGAAAAACATTGTCAAAAGGGCAACTGGCCCACATGTCTTTGTTGCTGGCGTTTGAATATAATTAATTATGTAAAGCAATAGTTAGTGGGAGCTTAACAATTAGTAGAATCTGTCAAATAGTCGCACGGAAATTACTAACTAATTGAACTACTGGTCTTTTATTGTCGCAGGAAACAGAGCGCAGTGTCGTTCTTTTATCTCGGAACTTTGTTATTATCACACATCCCATTTTTCGAGCAATATATGCCTCCTCATAGACTAATACATAAATAACTCTCCCAGTAATGTCACAGTGTGCAACAGTGTTTGAAATAAAAACACCTGTTTTAATTAGTATTCAGATTGGTGCGGTTAAAAAATGATAATCCTCTCACAGTTGCATGACATTTTTAAAGCTTTGAATTTCCATCTGTATCTTATATTATGATGTTTCAGGATTGTCGTGAGTTAATTATGTTAACTTTGGAAACATTGCTTGCATTTACAATGAAAAACTTCAGCTTGAATAGCCAGGAAAGCAGATGCTATCTTTCTTGTCAACTGCTTTGTTGTGTGATGCCTTGAAACTTTTTATAAGATACTGTATCCAAAAGGAAGTATAAATCTCCATTTATTTGAAATGGTGCCCTAATCTAATCAATATTTTAATATATTACTTGTGGGAGGGACGTGCGTGCATCTCAAAGTCATGAAAATCTCTTCTTTTCATTTAAAATTGTCACATCATTATGAGTCTATTTGCAAGACTAATTTGAAAAACAGAAAAAATCCATGCATTATGAAGTATTAAAATTGCATCAAAGCGTACGTTTTCTCCCCTGCAATTTTAGGTGGGAAAAAAAAAAAAAAAGAAAAAGAAAAAAAAAGAACTGGGAATATTAGAATTAGAACACACGGGGAGATAAACCCTCCAAAAGAGTATGATAGGCAAAAATAAAAAGTTACTGCATCCAGTATGTGCTGAGGGACATGGTCAGTAGACATGGTGGGTTGGACTTGGGGATCCTAGAGGTCTTTTTCAACCTTTATGATTCTGTGACTGCATAATGTATAGAGGGAATAGATTTATGTTCAGAAATCCTCACTGACTTGAAACTTTGAACTTTTGGTTAAGAAGACCTCAGTGACTGTGCTGTAGAATTGTGGAAGCTGAATGCTCAACTGTCTTGGTGCCTGTAGCTCTAAGTTCCACCTCTCCTGCAAACCAACATTTTTCATGAGCAGCTTTGATCATAAACTTAGATTTTCAATGATTTCAAAGCCTAACGTGAGTCTGACAAAGACTTGTTGCATTGCTATAAAAATGTGGGGCTCAGTAAGCAGGAGCTTCAATGCTCAGCATGCCCTAGTCTGGAGCAGGATGGGTTTCAGCAACAGACCTTTGCTGGTGCAGAGGAGATGGACCTCTGAAGACACACTCCCATGGAAAAAAAAAATGCACTTGCTGAGAATCTTCAGGGTGATTCTCAAAATGCATCAAAATATGTGAAAATTCATATCATTATTAGCACTATTATTATCAAAGGACATTTCGTTAACATTTGAAAGCCCTTCAGTGCACTTGAAGATATATTTGTTTTACCAACTTATATAATCCCCTCCTGTTTAAAGTTTTGTTTTAAATGCATGCAATTATCATCTCATATGCCCTGATTCGGTAAGCATTTAGAAGCATTCCTATCTTTAACAGCATAGCTAGTCCTGCTAATATCCAGGGAATGGAATTAGAGCTTCAGATATTAGCAAAAAGTAATGCAAATGTGAATTAAGAAATGTGGTTTTGAAGTAAGTTGACTGAGGATTTTTTATTTCTTCAACTGACTGCAAAAGTTTGACACACACACACACACACAAAATCAAAGCATGTATTACTGATATTAATAATTATTAAGAAACTACATGAAGTTGAATATTTTAGGCTGGTAGCTAGAAGGAATTAGGCTCTGAAATAACCTTCCAGTTAGCAGAGGGTAATAAAATCTGAACAGCTCTTAGAGCCATCAGCAGCAGAGGCAGCAACGTGGCTGCCTGCAGGACTGAGCTCCCAAAGTCGATAGCCCAGGGAGCCTGTGTGATATTGTGTTTCTCTCTGCATACATTTCATGATCCTGTTCATAGCGTGGTGGTGGTTTGGTGTCTGTTTTTCCTGCCATTCTCAAGCTTTATTTAGTACTGCAAATCTTCATCATTTACTCGTTCTGTAAATTTATTATTGGTTATATGTAATACTATATATGGGCAGCTGGAGTAAGAATAGTATTGATGTAATTCATTTGCTGAAAAAAAAAAGTGAACTTGTTTGTATTGTAGAATTTGGCTATTTGTGAGCTAATGAGCATTTCACACTGATATTTGTGCCTTTGCCTTTTCCATGCAGATAAAGCTAAGTCTAGCTGCCAAAAGCTCTCACCACTTCACCTCTGTGCAGGAGTACACGTGAACTGAAAAAACAGAAGTGGTGTTCTCTGTCCTGTATGGTATCACACATTGCATATTTGAAGACAAATTGTCACTTTAAAGCAAAACTTTCAGCCAAAATTTCATGAACTAAACTGGGGAATATGAAGCAAAAATTATCCTTGCGACCCAAGCACAAGCCTGCCTCTGTGCCTTGTGTTTCTCAGGAAGAGTCACTTTACTGCTAATAGAGAAAAATAAGTGATGTTTAAAAGGCAAGGTGCAAGTATTGAAGCGTCAGTTCGAAAGTATTTAACAAAACTGTCCTTTCTTTTTAAGCAACTTGAATAAAGTGTCTAAATGACCTCTTCCTAACCAAAAGAGAATATAGAGAAGAAATTAAGCTTTATTGGTAAATTAAAGCCCAAATCCCATGGTTGATGAGAGATACGGTCTGTTTGAAATAGTTACAGTTTCAGACTTTCTCTTCTACAATCAGCGGGTGGAGACCAACATAATCCAATTAATTGTAATTCCCTTTTGTGGCAGTGGTACAGTGGTGAATGATATAGTAAGTCCATTGAAGTCTTATCTCTGGTCAGATAATCCAAATGGATTCATATTATGAAACAGTCCTTTATAAAAGTTCTGACGAACAGAAGTGTTCTGACTCTAGTGAACCGAAAGATAAATTCTGCACAAAATAAAGTGTTTTGTCCTTGACATTTACAGAACTTCTATATACCTGATTTCATGTAAGAATATTTCTTTTGGCTGGCTTAGAGCCCTTTCATTAGAAATATATCCAAAATTTGCACTCTGGACCTGCTATGTACTGTTGCAAATACAGTTGTTTACATGTACGAGTAGTCTTTATTCTTGAAAACAATCTCATTAAAATCCATGTACTTACTAATGTAAGAAATACATGAACAGTATCTTGAGAATCAAGCTTGGATTTCTATTTTTCCAATAGAGCAATAATCTAATAATTTATTGATAATCTTTATAACTGCAAATTAGTACATATGTGTGCATGTTTCTTTTTAGTATTGTATGAGAACTGGGGGAATTGCTTAATTTTTGCTCAGGCTTTGATCTATTTACATTTGGAAGTCATTTACATAAAGGAAGTCATATTGATCTCTTTGTTTTGTTTTGTTAATTTTTCTTTCCTTTGATTGTTAAAACTCACTGAAATAAGGCACCAGCTTATTGTTATTGGGGTCAGTCCCAGTAACGCGTTTGGCTATATGCAATAAGTAAGGGTTGGGTGGTATGCCTGTTTTTGGAACTGTTTTCATACAGACCCTTTCAGTTTAGCAGTCGCTGGAGACAGGGCTGATTTAGTGGATCAGCAGTCTGATCCAGTGCCACGCTATTTGTATTTCTCGTTTCCTTTAAAGTTGTCCACAGTAAACCCAAGTTACGGCAGAAGTGTTTTCACTTGTAGCATGTTGAAATCTTGTATTTGCCAAAAGATATTGAGATACCATTTGTGGGAGACAGCGCTCTAGACCGTATATTAAGGTCGGATCTTTTCAGTGTCTCAAAAGTACTTCTTTCCTTCTTTTTTTTTTTTTTTCCCTTAAATTGTTCGGTTGAAATGTAATACAAAGAATTTTTTACCCTTTGGGGTACATTACATATAAAATAATTTATGACCCATGAATCACAAGAAGGCAGTGAATTAGGTTTCAGATAAGTCTGCCAAATATTACAAAACATTGTGTACAGATTTTGGGACTATGAAAAGGCTTTTGACAAGAATGGAAACAGAGGCAGTGTTGGAAACCGAGACTGGGAAGAACAGAAGAGCTATATGTCAGAATCCTAAAGCACTCTGACTTAGTAGTACAATTAAAAAGACAGGAACATGACCATATTTTTGAAGTATGAAGATGGGACAGAGAGTCATTGTCCAGTCCCTGTCTGTATTAGATCCTGAGAGCTATCAATCTATTGCAAAAGTACATTTGTGTACGCAAATACAATTCTGATAAAAGACCTCAGTGTGTCTATGGAAAAAAAAAAAACAACAAAAACAACCCGAAACCCAACTCTATCAACAAAACTCTAAGATTAGTTTGCAGGAAAGCTTACTGGAGAGCAGTCACACAGTAAAAAATATTAGTAGCAGAATTGGGGTTGATATGGAGATATTTACTTTGACTAATATATGCATACACATGTTGAAGCAGTGGAAAGCAGAACTTTTGCCTTTCAATAGTAAAATGTATAATGAAATGGAAGTTCCCCATCTAAGAAAGTATTTGATATTTCTGTTTTGTTGAAATAGCAGTGCTAATATTCACTTACAGAATGGCTTAAAGTCCATCAGTTGATGAAGAGGAATGAGAAAGACAGTAGTCTGATTTGGTGTAATAGAGAGAGGAAGGAAAAGAAAAAAAAAAAAAAAAAAAAGTGCACCTTGCCTACTAGGACCTAAATGAAGTTACCATACAATAGCAAAGCTCTCTCCCTGACCCCAGTGGAAGGATGAGTCAGGCCCTGGTTGCTTGGTGTGCGTATGCTTAACCAGCTACCTCCGAGTGACTCGTGAAGGATGCTGGATTGCAGGCAGGTGGTCTATTTGCTCTTAGGGAGCTTTCAGCTGCATTTTGAGAGGAAATATTCTATATTTAAAATCAATCATTTTCCCATACGGAATAGTTGACTCAGTTGAACTTGATGAATTTTAAAAGTACTTGCAATTATAATCTTATTAGAGTAATTATTGCTTCAAATCACAGTGATTGAAAATCCTAATTTACAACTAATAATGTTGTCACCTACTCCTCGGACAGGTATTGGTGATGAACTATGTGCAGGAGCATGACACTGAGGTCTGCTTCTGGCTACCAAATGGATTCTCCTCCTTGCAGTACCACTCTGTTCTTACGCCTGCAGTTGCAAACAGTGCAAAAGCTTTCCGGTCGAAACAAGTCGCCCTCTGACCATGCTCCTAAACATACGAATTGCTTGGCATGCTTTTGTGGTGTACCATTGCTGAACTGGATATTTTTCACAGAAACAATGAGATAGTTCATCCCTCACTTACGGTTTGGACTTCTGTGGAATTATGCAAGGATGAATATGAGCCAGTGTGCCCAAATACAGAAATCTTTTTATTTTTCTGGCATAGGCTGGGATTTAAGTTAGCGGTGCTTGGTTGTTCCAGCATGCCCCCAGGGCAGTGAACTGTCACTGCAGAGAGCTGGAGTAAACAGCACTCGGGATGCACATAGAGATGTTCTGCTTTCTAGCTGAAGTTGCTCGGTAATTTGTGCCTTGGCACCATGCAAATGGGCACTCCAGTAGTAAACAAATGCTTAGGCATTATAACATCAGGCGTACGTTTTCTGTTTAAAAGGACATTCCATTTTCTTCCACCATAGAAGGAGGAATACGTGAAAGTTTTCTTCTGCTGGCTATATCCTGGATAATTTGGTATCTTTGGATGGATTCACTAGAACTACTCAGAAGTACACTGTATTTAGTAATTTACTAATCTGTCATTTTCTTTGATTAGTTAAAACACTCTTGGAAACAAAGTGCCATGCTTTGACTGCGAGCAGGACAGTGACCTCACAAACCTAACGAGAGAGAGGAGGCATTACTGAGCTGTGAGAGAGCTCCCATAATCCTGACTGAATGAGGAATGTGTTGTTCTGCAGGAACTGACGCTTCTGCTGTACTATTTAGTCAAAGTTCAAGGGAGTGTATGTACTTTGGAGTGTGCATATAGAATGCAGTTTCAAGCCAGGATTTATTGGAGGGGGAAGGGAAGCATCATGTGCTACACCACCAAGGGGTGAGTTCCTTGTCATATGATGGGTGGGAAACTTCACCACCCCTCAGCTGCCTTTCTGCTGTGTCTCCAGACGTATCTGTGCTCTGCTGCTCCCCTGAATGGAGTGCCATCACTTTGAAAGGAGCTCTTTGCTCCTCTGTGATGAAAGTTTTGAGGTCTCATCATTGCAGAAGGCTGCTATGTCTATGAACTAGTGACCAGAGAGGTTCTAGCTTATAAAATACAGGTACAGCTACAAACGCAAACACCTTTTGGTGCGTAAATTAGTGTTTGTGTTGTCAGTCATGAGAACAGCCTTAGTGCTGAAGACTTAGTGCTGAAGTAGTGTGCTGAGGATTTATGCAATTGAATCAGTTCTCCTTTAGTGTGTTCTTTTTTGGGTTTGGAAGAACATGAGTAAGCAGCAAATTAATGAAAAATATGTCCATTAAAGAAAAAAAAGTGGCATTCAAATCTCAAGAGGAAGAGGAATGACTGGACAGTTTATCTTTCCCTGGTGTGGTGAAAAAGGACTTATCCTCCCTTAGCCACAGGACTCTGGTTCTGAGCTCCCACCAGTAATCCGCCTGTCAGGATGAATGAGCCCAGCCAGTTTCCCAAGCTTTCAGCCAACTGGGAATGCATTGTGCACACCCAGAGCACTTCTGCAAAGGCTTTGATGTGAGAGGAACTTTGTGAATTACTGAACAGTGCCGTGCAGGGCTTTCTCTTGGGGAAATCTCAGACAGAATATACACCACCCCTGGGATGGAGGCTTCAGCGCTCTGAGGCTTCATCCACTGGGGCTGGTCCCCAGATGCCACAATGGGGGAGTGCAGAGATGGTGGATGTTGTGTCTGGGTGCTTACCAGGTAGGACACTGCCATTCCTGTGCTTGCAGATAACTTTCCATGTGGTTCAGTGCGCAGGAAGATGTAGAACATCTAATAATGTGGTGCACTGGGATTTAATGGCAGCGTGAGCAAAAGGCAACGTATGCCTGAGAAATACTTGCATCAAACATACTAAAAGGAAGAGGAATAAATAAATATAATTCAGCAGCGTTCTCAGGTGATTGCATTTTGCTCCTGGAGACAATTCTCCATACAGGGCAGGACATATGGTTAAAGGAGCCACGTCCATTTTCTTCTAAAACTGACCTTCCTACTCTTCCTGGCATGGGCACATTCTGCACAATGACAACTTAACAGTGGCATGCATAAACCAGAGGTGAAATCCTTCTTGGTTCTACTGCAGTCAGTACAAGTGCCATTAAAAACGTGGACTGATGAAAAGACTGGTTTACTAAAAATAATAGCTCGCTAAAACCCATGCTCTCTTCACAAATGTATATCAATGTATTTTTTTTAAGTAATAACCTTGACAGGTGCCCACACTATTTTTTTTCTTCCTTAGTGTGGTCTTTATATTTTCATCCAAAGTATTAGCATAAATTTTATGGGATTTTCTGGGCATATTTGTGTCTGTATCTAAGATATATGATATCAACTGGCAGTGATGGTTGAACTAATCAAATACTACTGACAAGTTAAAGCAAATTTTTAGGACTGTGAGATTTTGAGCGTCTTCCCAGATACAGTATCTCCTGACTGAAAGCAGTCCTTGACTGTCAAGTTTAAATACCAGATTTGAGACTTAATCTTTGTGTAAGCAGAACACCCCAATAAGAAATATGTCTGAGTAAAGCCAAAAAGTCAGGTCCTCCCCTTAAACCTAGCCTGAAGTGTATGTGTGTGCTCATGGCCCCATTGCCATGGTATGTGAGCGATCCCAACCAGTGGGAACCAAATGAGTCTTAGACTGAATGGACTTCTATTTTCTCTCTCTCTCTCTCTTTTTTTTTTTTTTTTTTGACTTGGCATTTGTTCCTCCTAGCAAACATTTTTAAAAACTCTTTTATTGCTAGAGGGAAAATTGACACCCTTTGCTTTCACGATGATACATTCCTAACACGTTTCCTTGAAGAGCTGGAAATGGTGCAAAAATCTGGTAAGATAAGTCTCTGCAAAGCCTTAGAAGTCAAGCATTCCACTTTAGACATTTAAGACAAATGCATGGCAAAAACAAGTGCTGCTTTTTTTTTTTTTTTTTAAGGTTTCTACTTAAAGTTCTGTGCCAAAGCTACAGTACTTATACATTTTCTAAATGTGTTTTAAGCAATAAGTTGTACAACATTTTTAGAACATGTGTTAAGCTATTTCTCTAAGAATGAAGCTCTTAACAAAACATAAGCACTCTGCATGAGATCTTAGCAGCAAAGTGCTTAAAAGATAAAGTAAGAATTGGTACCATGGGAAGAACACCAGCTGTAGAGCACACAGGTCCATTATGAGAAGTATGGTAGTGGGTAGGGAGAAAATGATTTAATCAGGAGTAAAACCAATTTTATTATAAGGGCACGCAGGGGGTGTGGCACCATAGTGAGAGGGACATTTCAAAATATCTGACAGATTTCAACAATGTGAAAACCCACCCTGTTCTTTAAAGTGACAGTAAACCCCATCAGGTCTCTCTTTTTGATGCTATTGTTAACAGTTGACTGTTTAAAGCTGGCCTGCTAAGTTGCTGTCGATCTAGTTCAATAGTGTGTGGCAAAATAAAAGGCTAATTGTTGAAATACGATCAATCAAATATGATCTCAGAGTCTAAAGAAGATCCCCTCTGATAACTCACTTGAGATCAAATCATTACTTTTATGATGGAGGTAATGCAACGGAGATAAAAAACAAAACAAAACAAAACAAAAAGAGGCCTGAAACCAAAACAGCTAGATAAAATGCACAAGCGTGCCTTTGTTCCTCTTTTGTCTCACATTACTCCAAACTAAGGAATTGAGTCCATTCCTTTATTTGCACACATTTCCCAAATGCAGAAATCTAAGGAGCATTAAATAATCTTTATCACACAAAAGTTGAAAGATGACTCCATTCTGAATGAGATATTTCTGCCCAAAAGCAAACTCTATAGTGTGAAAAACTATTGCAGTGAAGTACCGGGGATCTGGAGTTGTGGGTGTCCATGTTGTCTCCAATAATTTTACCATTTTGTTTAACAACAGTTCACTAAAGAGGCTGCTCTTGAAGCCAACTGAATTGCTAAACATGAAAATTCAGTGACATTCAGTAAAACATTTCAGGATTATGTTGCTTCAAATTAAATTTGTGTAGTAGTTCTCATGGTTGGCCCTTGATTTGCATTCAGAAAGAAATTTTCTAAAAATGAGAATCACAGCACATGTATAAAAAGCAAACTCCATTTTTGGAGTAGCAGGACTGGAATAAAGTGTATGTCATTTTAATTTGATCTAATAAGGATTTACACTTTCTGTGAGTTTTATGTGGATTATGATCTCATTGTTTATTCTATTCTAATAGTATCACAGCACTAGAAGAAGAAGAAAAAAAAACAACAGAAAAATAGAATAATCATCCAATCTTGTTTTATTTTTTTATTAGAAACTATTTTAGCATTTAGGTTCTTTTATATTTAAATTCCTTAGCTCAGCCAAGCTTCAAAAGAAAACATTTTTTTTTTTGTTTGTAAAACAGTTTTGTAAGCACTTGTGGTTTGTCTTTAGTGTGTTATCATTTCTGACAGCTTTGCATAGCCTAGGTAGGCCAACAGGGGTCTGTCTAATATTGTTGCTGGGCAAATCTTCCTCCCAGAGATGAAAACCAAACAAAATATTTTTGAAGCAGTAAGAAGGAATTAATATCCTTTCTCTCACAGTGCTCTATTCCTTGCTGACATTACATTCAGGCAAAAAAAAAGGAGAAAAGCGTTCCCCATTATTCCCTTGTACATAGCAAGGCTAACACATGTAAAGCAATAACTCATTTTCTATTGCCATGTTTAGCATATGTCTCCTGTTGGCTCAGCAAGGCCTTTAGGCCGGTCCCTTGAGCCGGCCATCATTGGCAACTCTTAGCCCCTCGGCCTCAAAACCAAATAGCTTTGAATCATGTTGAGCGGTGATGCTAATTTTCATACCGATGCATTATGGGAATAAATGTATCTGACATACTGTGTCAATGGTACTGTCTCTTTGTGTCTCTTGTTTTTTTTGTTAGCTGCATTCCTACAGATGGTATTCCATTGAAAATGTTCTCTTCCTACCAAAAAAAAAAAAAAAAAAAGGGGAAAAAAAAAAAAACACATGCACAGCACCAAACCTCTAGGTGCAGAAGGCTGTTAACGGTTGCTGATGATAGTAGGCAAACATTAACATAATAATTAGTGTCTTGTAATTGTTTCATTAAAACCAGTTGTTCCATTTCTCCTCGTGTTTTCCCAGAAGAGAAGCTGAATTTGGACGACAGCCAGTGGGAGGACATCCACGTTGTCACCGGAGCACTCAAGATGTTTTTCAGAGAGCTGCCTGAGCCGCTGTTCCCATACTGCTTCTTTGAACAGTTTGTGGAGGCGATAAGTAAGTACATCAGATACAGTAGAAGCTAGTGAAATAGCCTGTTATATAAAAATAATAATGAACTTAAAGACTGAAGTACAGAGGCATCGCAAATCTGGCTTGCCATCCATGATCCTGTCTTTTTATTGTTTTTGCTTGCTTTTTGCCTCCTACAGCACGTAGTTATTTAGCTAGAGAGAAAAAAAAATCAAATTATCAATCTATAAATTTCCTAAATGCAGTTTAACTTCAGTGCCTAAAATGGTTTAGGAAAGGAATTAAAATGTGTATGTATTCAAAATATGCAAGGCTGATAATCCATATATCCCCAAACACGAGAGAGAGACTAATAATTGTGAATCATGTTAGAAGGGGCTGTCTCTATGTTAATCGGAGTGAAATGCGTGTGTTTTGTTTCACAAGGATGCAGATTCTTGCCTTAAAGTGATCACAAAAGGAATGCAGAAACGTTTGTGTTCTCATTCTCATATTTCTACATTTGTGCTTTCTTTTCTTTTCTTATATTTAAGACAGCAGGCAGCAAAAGTATTGTCAAAGTTCAAGGCATTTATTTTGTTACGTGTCTTTGGTTTGTGTGCTGTTGTAAAACTAGCAGCTTGGAAAAGCTTACCTTAAAAACAGTTATTTGGGGTTTTACTCCTCTTGAAAACTGGGGGCTGGGAAGAGAAAGCTTAATGGGGAAAAGCCCACTAGGAGCTTAATTAAAGGTCCAATAGAGAAAAATCTTCAGGAATAAAACCCTGCCAACAACAGCAATAATGTACTTAGAGATCTGTTTTCTGAATGATGGGCATGCATATTTGTCATTACTGTTAATGAGAGCTGTGTGCACACATGCGCAGCTGTCAGAGAGTATGAAGTCCTTAATGTACGGCTCACTTTGATTTTATATTCATAAGAGTCTTTAGTTCAACTAAAGCTTTTCAAGACCCAGTATCAGATATAATGAGGTTAAATGTATCTCACATGAACCTTCCCTTCCCGGTTATAGAGGGAAGTAGTGCAGTTAAGTATGTAAGGCAGGGAAATACGTTACCTGGAAGTTGACTCTTGACAGCTCACTTCTTTCTTCAAAGCACACAGAAAGTAGATGGAGAAAGATTTCTCTCCAGTTTATGTTCCCATTGCAAAGTCTCTGAAGTGCTAAAAGAAGGGCAAAATAGGAAAGAATCACTTACTGCTCAGCTTCAGTTTCTATGGTGCATTAGGACGGGATGCTCTTTTGAAGCATCACCGTTGAACATAGCCTTCAGGTGGTTCTCCATCCACTGCCTCTTTGGAAAAGAGAAGCAAACAAACAAAGTCAACAAAGTCAGAGTGTTTTGGAGGCCCAGTGGGAGGATTTTAATAGTAGAAATAACAGGTAACCAATAATAGACTTGTGAAATGGACTTTGAAAGCGTGTCAGGATGAAACTCGTCCCTAAAGCATTAATATTCATGAGTGAGAAATTAACATCCCTTTCTGCTTTTTGAACTATTATTAATTCTTATTATGATTTTCAGAGACATTATACATATTGATAGACTAATGAACAGTCATTTATAAAGGGATTTTAAGACAGTTCGTTCCTAGGAAGAAAATGCTAGCACTCTAAGACATTCTTTGCACTATTTCAGAGCCCTAATTCTTGTTGCTTTCTTTATGGCACATTAGGGTGATTTCTACCTAATCCAACTGTCTAATATTATCTACGATTTCCAATCAATCTTCTCTTTATTTGGCCTTTACTGCCACAGTATCTACAAATCCATATTCTTACCATCTCTACTTAAAAACATCTGTAAACAACGATTAGGTGTTTTCAGCGCTTTTTGAGCTCTTCTACATGCTAATGGTCCCGAGGCAAAGTAAAAAATCTCGTCTTCAATATCATTTCCATACTAGTTGATTCTTTGGCTAGTTTGTGCTAATTGTTCTGCCTTGGCTGCTAGAAAATTGCTCTGTGCTGAACTGCTAGATTTTCCTTCTGCTTCAGGATGTTGTAAGAAAGAGGCTCTAGTGTCTCTGTCTTCTTTGTACATTCTTCCAAAATTCGTGTTCTTAGCACCCAGTGCATGGGCATGCAGTGCAGATGGAAATTAATGACTTAATAACTTAATAACAGAAATAAACCAACCTGAATACTGCAATGAAAAGTGTAATTAGGACACATTTTCACAATACAGTGAAGATCATATCCTTGCTTCAGCACTGAGCACCCCTCCATCACAGCCATGAGTAAGATGAAGTTGCGTAAAAAAAACAAACCCTGTGATTGGTAACAATAACTAACATTTCTTGGTGACTTAGCCATTTAGTTTGAAGTCTCTGGAGGGACAAGTACACAAGAGGTACCCCAGTCTCTTCATGCTAAAGCTAATTTTAAGATTAAGTGAAAAATAACAGCAAACTTAATATTACTTTTCCTGGTTGAGGCCACTTTAATTTATGTGCCTAGGAACAAAATATTATAGTCCTGTGAATCAAGCAAAGCACTTACTCTCTACCTTCAATTTCCCCTACATGTAAGTTTAGATATGGCTGTAATATTAGAACAATTTAGATACAACCATAACATTAGGAGATAATTCTGGGCATTATAGAATCTCTGAATTTGGTTTGCCAGGCTGAAGCTGCTTAATTACTGTCCACACAGCTTATATCAGAGAATTTATAAATGACAAATGGAAGGCCACAAGACCTCTGACCTAATATTAATTTTGTTGCTTAGGATTTGGAAAGCAAGTTTCTCAAGGACTTTGTCTGATATATTACTGGCAAGTCATTCTGTGGTATTTTGGATGAAATATGCACTTCTAAAGTGTGCCCAAATGCTGCTATGAAGTCAGGTTCAGCCACACTTAAATTACTTAGCACCGCAAATAGTTCTATTGATTTTCTGCAAGATCAACAGACGTGGTTCAACAGATTGTCTGCAAGTGAAATTGTACTTCATGCGAGTAAGGTGGTAGAAGTGCCAATAACTGAAACATTTACTCACCTTATTTGCAGAATTCAATCTGTATGTCCATGCAAACTTTTTACAGAATTTGTTACATACAGTGAAACAAAAAAAGTACCTCCAAAAGCTGTTAAAAACATTAGCAGGTAAATGTGTTAATTGCTTATAAATATTTAGTGTAATTGAACAAAATTTATTGAAAAGTCTCAGGCAGGATGCATGTTAAAAAATGAGAAACTTTGTTTACTATGACTTCCTCTCCAATTATGACTGATATCCGTAGTATAAAATATATGGGAAAATTCAACATGGAAAATATTCAAATGCTGACTAGCCATTCCAGGTCTCCTCAGCTGAGGAAAGCTGTATAGAAAGTGCATCTGTATAGACAGTGCATCTGTCCAAACGCAGTTGCACAAATAAAATAAAATAAATTCTGATATTCCACAAAGGAAAGTTCCACCAAGTTCCCAAAGCTGCAACATCTGCCTCTGGTTTGGAAGGGCTGAGTTCAAATCTTTGACTTTGTCTGCCACCAGTTGGAAATGTTACTGCATTGGAAAGATTTTTTAAATGAGGTTTAGTGATTATGCCTTCATTTCAGTTCCTTATCTGTAATATGAATTTAATAGGTATCACCTAAGTGCTATAAATAAACTGGTGATTAATTTTTTAAAGTGCACATACACACAAAGTAAATTTATGTATATGCTCTAAATAATAATCTTTTTTGCCAGAACGATGATTCTTCCATAGAGAGTTTTCTGAATGAAGGTATCTGTTACTGCTGTGGCCTTCCTTCTTAAGACAGATGAACACAGAAGTGAGAATAATACAAAGGAAGTGTTGCTAAATGTGACTTTCAGGCTTACAAGTGAAATCCAGGTCCCATTATAAGAAACAGAATGCATGGTATCCACGTGAGCCACCAAGTCATTGCGGAAAAGGGCACCAGATCTACTTAGCTAACATGACTTAGGTCCTGCCAACACCCATAGGACCAGCCCTCCCCAGAAACTTTAGCAGAGAAATCCTCCATCTCTGGAGCCCCAAATTTTCAGTCATAGCAGAAAACAAAACATTTGTCTACAGAGGGAGCAGCAGAGCCCTAGTAACCTACAGGTTTTACAAGGCCGCAATTGCAGCACCTTCAGGGTTAGATGGCAGATGAAGGTTTTCAGAATTAATAATGGTAAAGTGCATAGAAACTACCAAATGCTCACGTAAATACTCATATCATTTTTATTTTTTTCAAGGTCTGTGAGGTTATTTTGGTTTAGGTATTTTTGTGTGTTTTTGGGTTTTTTTTTTGTTTGTTTGTTTGTTTTTTTTGTTTCTCTGATGGTCCATTAACACTTTTTTCAACTGATTTCACACATATCCTTTCAATATATCAATTAAAGTCTACTGGTGAATGCTAAACAGAATTCACAATGTCATCCCTATCAATCCTATAATGTTTTGTGTTACCCTATTATATAGAGACTGAGTAAGATGATTATTTAGTATGTGATGTATGACAGAATTTTAAAACTCTTTGGTTTGCTGAAAGAAGTTTGATATAACATTAGTTGCTGTTTTGCTGGTACTGAATACTGGTCCTCACCAGTCTTGTCCAACAAAGTCATAGTCTTACTCAACAGGGTGGTAACATGACAAAGAAATAAACTCTTCTTTCATTAGAGCGGCAGCCTGTGATTTTAAACCACAAAAGCTAGCTAAACTACCAGGAGAAATCAGACTTCTTCACGTCAGCCCTTTATCTCCATGGAGTATGCCATCAGAAAAAAAGGTTTTCTCTCAACCCAGTCTTGCTTTAGAAGGTTCTCCCCTTAAACCTGTTGCATGCACAGCCCGAGGCAGTGTGCTGCAGAAACTCATGTCTGTGTAGGCAATAAACACGGTTCGGCCTTCAGCAGGGCGTAGCACAGTTTGCACTGAATAATGCAGCTGTCGTGTGGAGTTTGCCTGGAAGTAGTACTCATAAAAACTGGGCAAAAAGATGTATCAGGAGGCAATCAGCAAATCTAGTCATTGATACATAATCATGATCAAAGAACAGAGCTGCATTGGTTGAAAGCACAGCATAGCCAGGACCTGCTCTGAACCACTATGCAGTGTTATGAAAATAGTAGCTGGGAAAAGGAAAGAAAGTAAATACATTCATTTATTCTGACAGTCATAACATCCTTATATCATCTTGGTGAAAAGTTACAAAAGATGTCTAAAGATATTTTCAAAAGACATCTATAGAAGCCTCACTTGAGGCTTACAAAGAACAAGGCTCAAGGCCAACTCGTCTTGGAAAGACAAGTCAGCATATTGCACTGTAATAAATCCATGACAGTCTCTTAACATCATCACGTAATAGGTTCCTGAGAAACAAAATCTTATCAGTCTCTGGCATTATGCAAATTTCTGTCATAATCTCAATCTGTGGGCTTCGAGTCCTAATCAAACTGCCTTCAGCTTCGCAGTTGGCGAGCCTCCTATTGAAATTGTTTTCCTATCCTTCTTTTACTTGTCCAAAGAAGTTTTGGGGCTTGGCACGGCATCAGGAAGCCTCAATTTCATGTGAACACGGTGATTTGTAAACAAACCCAAGGTCACCACAATATATTTCACATAATAAGTCACATTAATACGTCTTGGGTTGAATCTAAATATCAGAAGACAGTATTAGTCCAGAAACAAATTACAAACAGAACAAAAATCACATAGTAAGAAGAAGTATCCAAAAGTTGAGATGCAATTCAGATTTCTTTCAAAAAGGAATGATTTTGTGGATAATGTATTTTCAGGGAAATATATTTAATTAATGGGAATATGTAAATATTCCAATGTAGAGAGATTTATAACTGGGCTACCAATATATTTCAGCTGTACCATCACACCCATTACAACTAGTGTATTCTAGCATGGTCTCCACTCATACTTGAGTCATAAAGAAAGCACACCTGCAACGAAGATGTAAATGGAGTCTGACATACTTGTAAGAGCAGCAGACTGGTAACAAGAGACGTTCATTCCAGGCTTTTTGTTCCCAAGAGGTGTCAAGGAACAATATGCCCCAGTAACCTCCTGGCTCTCTATTGGTGACCTTCCATTCACAGTTGCAAACTGTTTCTACACAGCAGCACTTTTAAATAGATCTTTCCAGCTCTGAAAGCAACTGTTTTAGAATAAAGAATTAGAGGGCATGCCTATGAATAGATTTGTCTTTTGAGGTGGAAAATTGCCACAGAAAGGGTAGAAAATAAGGGAGTAGAACATTATTTTACTTTTTATTCCCGTGTTGATAATTCTAAGATATATGATAAAGAATGAAAAAAAAAAAACCATACAATATTGTTGTAATTACATTACAATAATAATAATTTATTATTATGTAATATATATATAATATATATTATATATATTATATATATAATTATATAAATATATATAAAAATAATAAATATATAATATATAATAATATATAATATATATATAATTATGTAATTACAATAATGTTGTAACTACATACAATGATTTAGCTCTTCTGCATGGCTTTGTTCTGTGAAGAAGGCCCCATGGAACTCCTATCCATAGGTAACTGACCCTAGGCTGACTTTGATGTCTGGTTGTTTGTTTGTTTTTTTCTTTATACCTTTCATAATTAGATTACTATGTTTATACTGTAATATTAATTAATCATTTTCTTCTGCTAGCACACAGTTGTGTTGTGCTACAAAGAACATTTAAGAACACTCATAGACGTGTTTTACTTAACACAGTGTTCCAGTGACACCACCAATTAATTTACCTTTCGAGGAAAAAAGGAGAACTTTACTGCAACTGTAGCATTACTGAAAGGGTTACATCAGTGATAAAATTGTGTTAAAATCAAAGGAACTGAAAAAACGGTGTCTTACAAATATGGCAAAGGGTTTACAGTTCTCATCTAAGCAACTGAACAAATTTAAAAAGAATTTGTACTTGAATATTGCTGTCATGCAAAGTTTGCACAGCAGGGACATATTCTCTGCAATTTAATCTTTTCTGTTATTATAGTTATAATTTTTTTAGCATACTGGAAATTTTATTGCGGATGCCTGGCCTGTCTCTTAACTCATGCTAATTATATTCATAATTAAATGTTAAACAAGAATTGACTAGGCCAACTGGCTTGCACAGGTGTTAGTGGTATGAATGGTTTAATGCTTACACAATAAATTATTGGATCTGAATCTGTAGTTAATCTGCACAGTGAGAACCTTTTGCAAGAACTTTGCTGTACATGGTAGGTCCAACACAGCACTCTGAAGCAAGTACTTGCAAATAGCACTTATTGGACAGTATTATCTCCAAACTGTGGCTTATCTTAATTGCACAACTGCTAACAAGGCTAAAAGATATTTTGGAGTTCTACCTGCCATTAGATGGAGATGCTCAGAGTAGTAGTAATTATTTGGATAAATGGAGGAGACTTTGGGTGCTTGATGGAAATGTCATCTTGGAAGCAGTGTGCCTCACTTCAATTCACACACACGCACACGCAATAAAAAAAAAAAGTTATTTATTTTTATAAATGATAGCCAGATTCATCATTGAGGCTCCAAGACCTCTCTGTTGGCTTAACAACGACTGCCAGTTGATGGAGTGCAGAACCAAAAAATTGCAAATGGAAAAACACGAGTTTCAGTTTGCTCATCTTTAGCTTACTTTTGGGGCACAGAAAATTGTGTATTTGTGTGACAGAAATTTGATCTGTGGTTAAGAGAATCTTTTCATAAGGGAAAGAAAGGACAGAAGCAAAAAACAAGTCAACTAGAGAGTTATTATGTAGGTTAGCATAGGAGAAGTTCATAGAGAAAACCAAGAGGGAGAGAACAGTGAAAGAGAAGACAAAGAGAAATTAAGAAATACGAGCAATAACACAGTTCAGGCAGAAAAAAAAAAGAGAGAGAAGGAGCTATTTAGTAGCTGTGACAAGATCTCTGTAACCTGGAGAATTTGCAGGAGGCAGGGGGAGAAGAACTTCTCATGGAGGTTATCTGGAGCTCTTGACAAAGTGAGAATTGGCACTCTGGGTTTGAGAGGAAAAATGTTTCATCAGGCTTGTGAGTGAAGCTTCCACTCAGGGAAAGTAATAACAGGAGGAGAAACAGCCTATAATGCCCCATTTACACAATTTCAGAAGTGCAAAAGTGGAAGAAAAGAGGGGAGGGGAAAGTGGAAAGAGAAGACCAGGAAGGGGGAGAAAGGAGCCTTCTAGAGCTAGAGAACATGCTGAAAGTCGTCCCCTCCAGTGCTGTGTCATCTTCCTCTCTGCGTATGACTTTTTTATTATCCAAAAGTTGCTTTGCTGTCTTCCTTAAGTAAGAGTAATGCTATACATCTGTGTGTACTGGCAAAATGAGCCTCAATCAGCAGAGAAGCAGGCATGATCAAATCTTGATGGTAACTGAGCTGTTCCTTGGTCCTCGTTATGCAGCAATTTGAAGACATGGCTGAAGAAAAGTGCATTTACACTGCAGAGGGAATAACTGCAAACGGTGTTTGCTGTGATAACATATGGTGGGCCATGGAAAATCAAAAAAATTAGATCTAAGTCAGTCTAAATCAATCTAAAAATTTAATCTGTATTTATTTATACCTTTCAGTCCCTTGAAGGGAATGTTACCTCCCTTAGGGCTCTCCAGCACCAGTATGCTCTGGCCACACTGCCCCAGTGCTGGCATCAGAATCTTCACTTGGGAAATTTCTCCTCCAGACAGTGCAGCTTTCTGGGTCTTCAAGTTCTGGCAGTTAAAAGCAAGCCATGAAACATGCTTTAATATGGACAACTTCCGTGCAGTTTTACAAATTGTTCTTTCACAATGACAGAGTCTTCACAGCAGTGTGGAATCAGGGAAGACTCTTTGCAACTTTATAGAAGACTCCTGATAGTGCATTAAGTGAACTGGAAGAAAATACATCATTTTCACCTTTACATTTAGGACCATGACATATCTTGGGGCATAGAATCTTTGGGTACAAATCTTGTACAACGGGGTAATACAGACCTGCTCTAACTGCATTTTTGCTACTTGAGGGCAGTAATTGGTCAGAAAAAAAGTTACTGCTGCTCATTCTCTCTGGAAATGTTATTCTACAGGTGGTCTGAAATGGCTTAGAGAAGAAAATTAAATTAAATGTTCTAAAAATTCCACAGAGCAAGCAGGTACAGAATCAAGTCATGAAAGTTCAAAATAATATCCTTCCAGTTTACCATAATAGCCAGTAGCACACATATAGTGTTGATAAAGGGTGTGTGACAAGATAAAAGGATAAGACTAGCCAAGTAGCAATAGGACCATCTACAGAACTCTTCCTGGTGACAGAGAATGAGAGAGAAATTTTAAGACACGTGTTAGAATCAGGCATGGATTTTTCTGATTTCCACATCTCTGAAATCATGACCTTCATACAGCTTTGGCTTCCCAACCTCAGCAATATGGAGGAGTGATGTCTGCCATGGGAAATACAGCTTCAATTGAAACACTCTGGAAAAGTAACGAGGTCTAAATGTGGGGGTAGGCTTGTGTTCTTACCAAGGCTGGGTCAGAGTTCAAAGTTAGTATGATTTATAATGTCTCTTGAGGGACACAAATTGTGAAAAAGTAGGACTGGAAAAGGACTGGAAAACTGGGTAATGTGGCTGCGGAAAAGCATCTTTAGCAGCTGTACTCCATCAGCTGTACCAGATAACAGCTAAAAAGAGGGGACAATCAAAGTAAGAAGTAGTGTGGGAATGCAAGAGAGGAGAAGTGCTGCACAGCCTCCCCCAAAAATAGCATTGGGGAGTGGGCAGCACTGGAGCAACCTATTGCAGAATAGCTTGCTGAATAAAACCTTCATTCTTAAGGAAGCCGCCTCAGATGCAGAAATATTTCTACAGTCCACTACCCTGTGCTTATACTACAGGTATCAAATTTGAAATGTCCATAACTTTAAAATGAAATGCAATTTGTTTCAGTTCCCAGGGAGTCAAACTGTTCCCTTTCACTCCCTTCATTAGCCTGCTAACCCATTTGACTCAGGCAGAATTTTGCTACATTTTGGCCAAAACACTAAAGTCTTAATTGCCTGGGAAGATTGTACATCACACAGATAATCTCACTAAGATCAGGAGCACAATCAGATTCACCATCAGCTCTTGGGCTGACTCATTCACTGGTAAGCACTTTTGAGTGATAGTGTTGCACCGGGGAAAAAAATGCTGTTTAGGTACGAAACCTCTTTGTCAGAGTATACTTAGATGATGAGGAAAGCAAACTGTGTTATTTGTCAGTCATTGAAAAAAAAAAAAAAAATAAGATGTGAAGGTGGTATACTTAAAAAATGCATCTGAGAAGTGGAGATCTGCTTAAGTGCTTGTGAAATACCTGGTGTTTGGAACTACAGTGTCAGGAAATGTAATGCACAGAGTAACCCGAGGTGACCAGGGCTAAAACCCAACCTTGCTGCACTTTGTGTCTTCCCCCACATCACTAAGGGTGTTATTGGAAGTAAAAGGGGCAGGGAGGAAGTGTTTGCACAGGGAGAAAATAAAGCAAACGTGAAAGTTGCATCAATTTCCATTTTCTGTTTTTTTCTTTCTTTCCCTCTTTTTCTTTTTTCCTTTTTGTTCTTTCCTTTTTTCCCCTTTTCCCCATTACTTTTTTTTTTTTAATTCCTTTCTCCTTTCTCCTTTCTTTCTTCTTTTTCCCTTCTCTTTTATTCTTCTTTTTTTTCCAACAAGAACAAACATGGAGAAGCAGGAAGGACTGCCTCGCAGGCAGGTTTATATACGCTTCTGCAGCTCCCACCCTGGGCTATCAAGTGCCACTTTTAGTACAGCCTCTCCCTTGACTCATGTTTGATTTGCATCTGCATGTTCACATGCAGCCTGAACAAACCTACGCTCTCTGCAGCTGAGTTCGTTGCTTGTTTTTCTTTACAGCAGAGAACAGGGCACCTGATGAGCTGCATTCCTGCTTGCAAGCTGAAGTGTATCAACATTTTTTAAGAAATAGCCCACTGTGGGGATACAAATCTTCTGAAAGGAAGTATCAAAACTAAGAGCACTTTATGAGATGTTAGTAGAATTTGATCCAAGATATGTGTTTTGCTTTGAAGCTGTAGCTGTCCTTTAATTCAGATGGTATTTGTGAATCACTGCCTCAAAAAAGGGGTCTTTTGGCACATGCTTTAGGCTGATGACAGGCAAAATGAAGTAGATTCTGTCTCAGAAATCTCCAAAAATAATCTGAGGTTTGACATAACACACCATGTCATGAAGTGATATAAGCCACATAAGCACAAAGTAGGCTTTAAATTTAAAGGAGAATAATCCTATTTTAGATGGGATACTTTCCATCAATTTGGATAACAAATATCTGATGCAGAATATAGGCAGCAGGCTGTTAATGCTGAGATCCCTTAAAATCTGCAGTTCCTGGTAGCTTTTAGTGACTGTGGCAGCTTGCTATCTCCCTCTGTTATCTGATAGTTGCTCAGACTATTCACACGCACACACGCAAACAGCAAGCACGCACTAAAGATTTCTATCTGGAAATAAAGATCTGCATTTTACCATCTTTAACCCCTCAGCACCGGTGAACCTGAGTTCCCGATGCTTAAGAGTGATGCAAAATGCATTAATGCTTAGCACTGGGAAATCCCAACTCCTGGTGCCAAGAGGTTCATAAATATAGTAATGAAACCTCTTGACTCAAAGTGAGCACTATTTAACAGAACAAGCATGAACAGCCTGTAGGAGATTTTGCAGCTGGATTTGTTCCACTGTGTCAGAGCTGAACTTCCATGGCAGTAGTTTTAAAAACTGTGCAGGACTGAAAAGCAGACTTTAAAGAAACCAGACCGTAAAGAAAAAATATATACATGTGGAAAAGAGAAGTAACTATGGTGCTGTATCATGAACCAGAAAAATAGGTGTTGAGAATCCCAGAGTGACAGATGTCAAGGTCTTTGGGAAGACTCCACCAAGCTTTATTTTGCACATGTTCCTGAACAACTAAAACAAGGACTTTGTGCGATAATTTACTAGCAAATCAGTATCAATAAATCAGAATCATGTAAGCAGTCATGTTTATTATATCCTTGTTGCTTAATATTCATGATAGTAATTTATTTTTATAGTACAATTTCACTGTTATCTCCTCCAATGCTGTAACTTTGAGTCAAGCAAGCTGCAAAAGTAGAAGGTCAGGTAACCCTCTGAAGGCTGCAGAAGTTCATTCACTCAGTGGAATTTGCTTTGGTTTTCTTTTGAACAGGCTTTAGTGGCTCCTTAAAATATTTATACTATGATTTCTAACATAGCATTATTTATTTAACAAATATCACTACAAAACAAGAGTTGCAAAGCAATGTATGGAGACCGACTCTGTAAAAGAGGAATCTAGAATTTCCAAATCTGCAATACTGAAAATCGTTGGGGAATGTGTTGTGAATGTCTGTATATTAGCTGACATAAGGAAACACTTTTCAGAAATGTTGCACACTTATTTAACCTTTGCAAAGCAAAAGTTAGATTAAAATGAAGCTAATAATATTTTTTTTTCAATTAAAAATGTTTTCTGTTAAAAGCAGAAATTTGATCCTTGAGTCACCAAGGAGTTTTGCTGTGGAAACAAATGAAAATTTTCACTTCAGACGCTTTCCAATTCGAGAGAAACATAAAGGAGTTGTAATCTAAGTATAAATCAGGACCAACCGTGTAGGACTTCTTAACCAGGTGGTCAACTGCAGAAACAGATGTTTTTTCTCACATGCAGTATGTGTAGAATACTGAAGACTACAACTCCTACCTACAAAAACATCTTATTACTGACTCACTAAGACCTTTGTAACTGAAGATCTGGTTTTCAATAGTGCATTTTAACAGTGCTCAGCAGATTTGACTGAGGAACACTAGTTTCTTCTTTTCGTGGACGTTGTAGTAGATGGATTTTAGAGATGTCGGTTGACACAAGGACCAATATCTTTCTTTCAGTGCAGTCGCTCTGATAAAGCATAATTAGGTTTAATAAGAAACAGCACAAACTCAAAGATGATGTCAGTGTAAAGACCTTCCGTGTTGCCCATAAGTAGGAAATCAGCAAAGGAATTCTTTCTTTTCTTCAGCTTGTTTTTGTTAATATTTTTCTGCGTTGCTAATCTTCTCTGTGGTGTCACCCTACACTGAGCTTATGCGGTGGAAGGAGCATTCAGTGCATGAAGCTTTTCTCATAAAGGCAGTCTATAACTATACAATAGGCTTACTGGTGTGTCCCTTTGTCTTCATTTAAGGATGAGCATTTGATGAAGCTGTATTGGTTACTGCACATAATCGTTTCCCGTCTAGGAACATATTTTTCATTAGACAAGGGGTGAAGGCCACCAAAGGGAAAAAATCATTGCTGATGAGATGAACGAAGCATAAACCTACCTCATCACAAAAATAGCATCTAAAAATGCACCAGGTTTATTTATGGGAAACAAAAAATATGACTGGGCTTCAAGAAATGAAGAAGATAAGCAGACATAAAAGACATTTTTATTCTAAGTGCAAACTATCATTAAATGTATTTAGATTTACATCCTATAATTATTATGATTGTAGCAATTAATCAATCAGCTGATTAACATGTAGGGGCAGCAGGACACAGTGATCTTATCTTGAAGCTCAAATTAATTAATTATTCCTTACTCTACATTATTATTTTCTACTTGTGTATGTTTGCTCGAAGTGTCCCTGTTGACAAAATACAACTTATTTTTTTCTATGTACTGAGTCAAGCCCAGGAATGCACTGATGCAAATTTACTAACTTGCCATCAGGATTCCAAACTAATTAAAAGATTTTTTAAAGCATTGCATAATTTTTAACTACTTGTTATATTCTAATTAGCAAGGTTCAATTAAATTGTTTTCAGCGTCTCAACTTAAGAGCTCTCATCTCTTTAAGTGGAGTCAAATTCAACTGGCGCATATTGTTACAGTGATATAATTCTGTGTTTATTATGTCACCAGCCAGCACAATCTTTCTACTTGGTGGAGTGCATTTGTTTACTGTCTGCGGTAGCACCAGGATTTTCCATTTCCAATCTTGCTGTCAGGAGGTCTTCCTGAAATCCTGCTATACTTGTTTCTTCATGCAAAAGCACTACTTGCATCATCCTCCTGGTGCTAAGCATGTCCAGTGTCTCCTTGCAGTTGCATTTGGGTCACTCTGATGTCATTTACTCAACCCTCACTGCCTCCAGAGGGCACACAGTCTTCTCTGATAATGATTCTTTGCCTTTTCTTCAGCATCCTCAGTCACAATTTAACTGAGTTTATTTAGCTTCTGGACATATAAACACATCTACCATTGCTTCTAACATAGTATTCAAGCTCTATTTTGGGTATTTTAGTTTTCATTTTTGGGGGGTTGCCTGAGTATCCTGGCTATTTTCACTTTCTTTGTCAGAATAATGAGCCCCAGAAGCAGCCATGAAGGAGGGGAGGGTGCTTCCTACCTGTCAGAGTCCTTCCAGATTTTACCATCCTGCATGACCTACTGCAAGTTCACTTTGATTTTCTCATGCTTTTAAGTCCAATGATTGTTCAACATTTCTAAGAATTGGATCACTATTATTTTATTTTATATTTTCTCATCTTTCTCTTTTGTTCTATAGTTCCTAATTTAAAGCAAGCCTAGTGAGTCCTCTCAGTGTTTAGCGTTCTACCAGGGAGATCCTAATTCAGTGGTTTGACCTCAAAAACATTCAGGGTGTCAGAGTGCATAGATCCACATTTCAGCTATCACCCACTGATGTACACTGTCCTTCCAATTTGACGAAGGCAAATATTCAGCAGACTTCATATGCATCTGCCCCATATTCTGTGCTACCGTGAGCACCATGGAATGGCCATTCCCACCAAGATCCACTCATGGGTATGTGTCTTCATACAAGTCTTCCCAGTCCTATACTCATTTATGGGTTCTTTTATGTCTTGTTTTATATATCATAAAGCATCTCTTCTTTTGGCTTTTTTTGTTTCCTTGTAGTGTGGGACTGAAACACTCCAATACAACTGTGATCCTCCTCATTTCCGCTATTGGTGATTCACCTAAGTAGCTCAAAATGACAGCAAGTCTAACTCTGAAAGAAATGCCCTGGCCTCCTAATCACCCTCATTCTTGGACTCAAGAGGGCCAGGGACCTCTTTCTACACTTCCCAAGAAGCAGCAGCATTTGGGAAGCCATCTCCAACTACCTAACTCACTGCTCCTATGCTGTTGAGCCCTTTCTCCTTCTCTTCCTGCTTTCTTGCCTCACATTGTGCTCCCGTGCAAATAGAGGTGATGTAGTCCTCTTCTCCATGTGTGCTTTTTTTCCCCCCACCTTTAGCACCCTACTACAGTGAGGTCATGTCCTGATTCAGGCTGTTGGTCTCTATATGATAAAAAAAAATGCTAATAATCCAGCTGCTGATTCTCTTGCTGGGCTCTGAGAAGTTCACATTCCAGACTCTGAGCTGTCATTTAGTTTTGTTTTTTTTAAATGCTAGTGTAGTAGATAGCAGTAATAGTAGTAGGTTTGGGAGCCCTAAATAGAAAGGGTAGGAGAAGCGGTTATCATCAAGCTTTCGCTTTGAAATGTAAACGTAGCAAAGCTGGAGCCCGGCTCTCCCTGATGAAATATACATATGGAAGTACAAAATGCCACTTCTTATCCATTTGTTTTCCTGACCATAACCACGTTTTCACACTGTCAGCATTTTCATTAGAAGCTCTTTTTGTCAGAGGTTTATAACGAGAATGTAAAGATTTGCTATGGGCTAAATCTCAATCCAAGAGCAAATGTTTATACCAATTCTGAAAACAATCAGCTTGCCCATTTGTAGTTATGCATGTGTTCATCATCTGTTACTGCTTGTCCAATGCTCTGCAACTTCTGGAAGGAAAAAGAGACATCTGGAGGGAAAAAAAAAATCTATCCTGCAGATAGCATACTGTGTGTTCTTCTGAGTTATTGAATAAGGTACTACGTAAATGCAAGCTTTTCAGTTGATGCAACTATTTTTTTTTTTTTTGGTCAAATTTACTGCAGAAAATATTTTTACTGATGGCTTAGACCATTTGTACATCACTTACATGGAAGCTACAGTAAAGTTTCACTGGAAATCATTTACCTGATGAACTGAGCCACTTTAACAAAGCCAGGCAAGATGAATTTTTTGAAAATGCTTAGGTTATCGTCTGGGCCTGCAGGCTAGCGGGGTTTTCTATAGTGTCTCTCTAAAACTTCTACAGTAGATGAACATAGCGATCTTTTCCAACCTCGGTGATCCTGTGATTCTACTGTGTGTCAGTTACTAAGTCACACTGTGTTCTGGGGATGAATTAAATTTAAGAGGTGATTTACAGCCGTTATCCTTCTCTGTGTTGGTTTGAGTGGGAAAGCGTAGCCTCATAACGTGAGCATGTGTAGTAACATAAAGGTAAATTTACACACAAAGTGAGTAGTGAAGATAGGCCTGATATATAATCTACGTGAAGGAACTTCAGAAATAGATGAACATCAGCCAGATACTCATCCTTAAAGTGCCTTAAATTTTAGCACAGAAAGTTTGAGTTCTTCTGTAGAGTATACCAAAAAGCTTTGCAAAACTTAGTATCTGTAGACAATGCTCTCTGCTATATTTACTTTGTAATAGCATTAAAGCAATACTCATAACACAAGTCTTACGGTAGCCTAGCTTAAACTCTAGTGCTACAGTATGCAGAAGGCAATGAGTGGGACGGGGTGTCACCATGTCTGCATCCTGCAGAGACAACAAGGTCACCTCGCCAGGGGAGAGGCCCCAAGACAACTTCCACGGCAGAGCCATCCTGCATGTGGCTGTTCCCCACAGCAGCCATTCTGAGCCCAGCTGCTGAGGCGATGCCGGCACAACCAGCCCAGCTGGGGCCACACATTGCTGCCAGCCCCAGCAACGCCTCAAAGTTTTACACCCCCCCAAAAAAAATCACCCCTCCATGCAGATTTTCAGGCCTTATTAGAGCTTCACAGCAGACCACAGTAAAAATTAATGGGGTAGCCCCCATCCGAGATACGGGTACATTACTGGCCACAGCAGGGTGTCGCAGCAATGGGGCTGCGTTCAGTCTTAAATGGCTGCAGTTAAAGCAGTTGGAAAAGTGTGTATAGACCACGAGAAACCATTAGGGAATTTATTTTTCCTTTGGCAAATAATTCATGAACAGTTATAACGCGCTGACAAATCATTGTGCAAACAATGAAAAGAGTTTTTCAGGATGGTCATGAGCACACATCTGGTATAAATGTTCTCAGAAATACTTCTGCACGCTGGCATGCACAGCGCTTTTGTCTTCGGGAGATTTTGACCCGAGGAAAATGTTCACCTGAACAGTTGTGAACATGCAGGTACATCAGCACTTCTTTGGGAAAAAAAAAAAATAAATATGCAATATTATTTCTTTTTACTTTTTTTTTTTTGCTTTTTGCTTTTGCCTTATTCACACAGCTCTGCTGTCATTCAGGAGGCTTGAAGATCCTAATTAATTATAAGCTAATTAACTAAGCTTTGCAAAGTCACAGTGAGATCACCAGCATTAGTATAAATATTTCACAGTGAGTAAACTGAGGAACATGGACTGACTTGTGTAAATTAATTCCCAAAGAAAGCAGGGACAGCATCTGCCCTCGCAGACCTGGCGTTCCCATTCCCTTTTGGTATATTTTTGCCTTCTGAGCTTCACATCTACCTCTTAGGGGTTAAAATCAAAATTTCAGACCCTTTATGAAATCTGTGCAGATATGTATTCTGCGTAAATCTAGGCCACACAATTAATATACTTGTATACATTTCCCCCATCTGCTGTCTTGCTGACACATCCAGCTTGCAGGCTGGGGAGGTTTAAGGAAGAAGGGGCCATCTCTGTGCTCAGTGCAAGAGTTCAAGTGGAGCAGTGTGCTTCTGCATATAGGAATGAGCTGTGGGTGCTTAGGAACTTTCCTTCAAAGAATGCCAAACTACTGGAGCTTAGTGAGGAGGAGTATTTTAGGTTAGGTTTTTTTTTTGTTTTTTTTTTAATGAGGAATAAAGTTGGGTTTTTATTCAAGAAATAAGGAGTTAATGGTGTTTCCCTTTGTACCCTTTTATTCACGCCACTTATTTTAACATGTGTACACGGCACTGATATAAATTTTCCATTAAAAAATACACTCATATAAAGCTGAGGTCACCTCCAAATAGAGTAGAAGTACTTTTAGGGACTGTGACCTGGGGGAAGCTGCAAGCTTCTGCTTTGTGATTGCCCTACCCCAGCTGTGTTCCTGCAGTGTGTTGCCCCACATAAGAAGGCTTTATTTGAAGACAACATGCTGCAGAAGTAACGTGGGAATGCTTTGTCCAGAAGCACAGAAGCTTTCCTAAGAGCTTTATCGCGTGTTAGCAAACTATGCAGGCTGTCCAGAGTGAGGCTGCCACTCTGTGCTCCCCTGGTGCTCCCCCTACCTCTTCTACACAGGCAATCAAAGTGTGTTTTCCAGCAGGTTGGTTACATATCCTTGTGAGGAATGTTGGTGCTTTGTTGTTGTTTTATGGTTGGATTTTTATTTTTATTTTTATTTTTTGCCCAATATATAGCACAATTTTTAGTTTCCTGGAATCCCTTTTCCCAATAAAAAAGAGCATTATATTTGCTTTTTTTTTAATTTTTTATTTTTTTTTATGGCTTTTGTTAACACTCTACTGAATGTTTGTGCCTAATTAGACCTTGGGTATTGTGGCACGCCTATATTCTGTGTTTATGGACAAAAAGCTGAGGTCTAGCTGGGCCAGCTCCAAGTCATAACTTCAGAAGAATCAGTGTGGCAGCTGGAAGTCACCAAAGAGCATCCCTAAGCACGGGGATTCTCCTGTGGCTTGGAGGTCATTTCTTACTTGAGGAGCTGTGTAGTTTTACTGGGACTTCTGGGAACAGGCAAAAGATCAGAAAATCTATGTATGTGTCCTATCTCTTGATCAGTTTGTGCACTGTGAGCTTCGTAGTATGTGCCATTTCATAAATAATATTGTATCTGCTTGCTTGAAAAAAGCTGTTCATCACATACCACCCCTTTATTTATTTATTTATTTATTTATTTACTTACTTACTTACTTATTTATTTTGTAATGGGAACAAAAGGGTAAGCTGTGCCACTTGCATAAGTAACATGGCAAGCTAACCTGATTAAATCATCTTTTTTTTTTGCTATTGCAATAATTAGACAATAGAATATCATGTAGCAGGGTGGATGCAGAAAGGAGAGATTGTATCAGAAGAAAGAAAGAGTATGTACAGTGATGGCGGAAAATTTATAATAGAAATACAAACAAGATTTTGTAGTCAACTACGGTTGGGATTGGATACCTGGCATCTAGGCAGAGGAAGGTTCTAATAATATCTAAATTAGGTAATGTAAATCAACTTTCTTTTCCAGAGTAGACTTACTTATGTGCTCGGATAGTCACATATTTTGTGCAGAAGTCTGACCTTAAGCTCTATCATAAGTCAATTTGAAACTGAAGCACTTGAAAAAAAATCAATAAAAGGTACATGTATTCTGCATCTTTTTTCAGTGCATCAACAGATATCACCAGCATTATAATAGGAGGGTTGAGGGGAATGTTCATTTGCACTTCCTATTTTTATGCTATCCATGTAGCTGTCTTCTTAAGTATGTCAGGAAGTACCAACCAAAATTACCCTGCAATGTCCACCAGGCAACTGCCTGAATTATGGTGAGTTCCCATATTTCAATTCACAATATAATCTATCCATCTAATTGTGGATATGTTCAAGTTCCCTTTGACAATCATGAGGACTATTACCGTAAGAAATTAAATGAAAACTCCACATATGAAAACTCCACATATATTAGACCTAGTTAAAATTGTTGTTTTTGTATCACTGATGGTTCAGACTCTGAATCTAAATGTTAAGGGTTTAAAGTTCCTAATTTCTTGTCTTCTCCTACTCCTGATTTTTTGCCTTGCTAGCCTTGGGTACTTCTATGCTAACCTGAAGTAGAACCATAAAACCCTAGAATAATTAAGTTTGGAAAAGATGACTAAGATCACCTAGTCCAAATGTTGACCCAAGCCCACATGCCAGCTAAACTGTGTCCCTCAGGGCCACATCTACCCTTTTCTTGTAACTCTCCAGGGATGGTGACTCCACCACCCCCCTGGGCAGTCTGTTCCAATGCCTGACCGCTCTTTTTGTGAAGAAATTGTTCCTAATATCCAACCTGAACCTCCCCTGGTGAAACTTAAGGCCATTACTTCTCGTCTTGAAAAGGACTTCTTCACTAATCATCTTTTAAAGGAGCTGTGCTTTGAACTCTCTTTAATTTATTTGTATTATACCTACATGAGAAAAGAAAAAAAAAAAAGAAGGTAGAAAGATATCCTAGTCTTTTCAAACTCCAGCTAGACACTACTACACTTAGACTGGAATGCTTGCGTAACTTCTGGACTCAGAAAAAACACATCCACATATATAACTCTTTACTCCACGTAAAGTCTGTAGACTCTGTGCTGAGTCCAGGAAAGAGTTTGGGGTTAAATCCTATGCAATTTCTTGCCAAAGAAAGATAATGTTAAATGAAATCTCTTTTTTTTTATAGCTGGTTATGCAGTCATCTTTACTAGTACAGCAAAACTGCCTTCCAGCAGAGACCTCAATATTTGTCTTCACACATTAGGTCTCCCCATGTAAAAGCAATGCATGATGCATTTATTTGACTTCTTTAACTTCTTTTGCTTTTTCTGGTGAGTCACCCTGGCTGCATGATGGTGCTTTTGCAGGCAGCAAAATTATTTTTTCACTTTGCCTCGTAATTTCCATGTCCAGTAAAATAAAAAGGAATAATATTTTTCATCTTATTCATATGCCAGACAATAGATTTATTGCTACTGAATAAATATTTCACTGTGATTTTTTTAAAATTTTCTTCTTTACTTTGGAGCATGAGGCTTATTTGATGGAAAGAGGGAGACTGACAAGCACAGAGGAAAGTGAGACAAGGAAGATGGGGGCAATGGGAAGCTTGTAAGATGTGACAGACTGGTGCAAGAACTGGAGGACAGCGAGGAAAAACTAATAAAGTTGATGAGATGAAATGCAATAAGCTGTGGAGTACACCATTAAGATCTCGACCTGAGAACTGGGGACCAGGGAGAGATTTGTGCAAAGACAACCAAAAGATGTGGGAGCAAAGAAGTGATGTGCCCACTTTTGCATCCCGAGACTTGCATGAATGTTGCATACATGAGTTCTAAGTATATTTTTTAACTGAGGAGATTGCTCCATGAATTCCAGGAGGTGCTTTACTGCTGCTTGTCACCAAGTCATTGCTAAAAAGGTACCTTATTCTTATAGGCAGGGTACCAAACTGCAGTTCCAATAGATGCCATCCTGGAGAGCAGCTAACTTATAAGCACAAACCAAAGCATTTATTGGGAAACCTCCCAGCCATACCATCAGACATCAGGGAGCTGGGGAGGT
The DNA here is from genome assembly GCA_036925125.1 of Oreortyx pictus. Taxonomy (NCBI): domain Eukaryota; kingdom Metazoa; phylum Chordata; class Aves; order Galliformes; family Odontophoridae; genus Oreortyx; species Oreortyx pictus. The sequence goes on from JAUPFR010000009.1 coordinate 31,914,403, forward strand.
CCCACAGCTAGCTGTCACTTCTTCTCTTCCTATCTATGCTAATCAGTTCATTTCTTTCCACATGACTAGGACACCTCTGGGTCATCAGTCCTTTGGTCAACAGGGAGTCTGTTTAAATATACATGGGTCCATATTGCTCTTAAATCTCTACTGCAGATATCCACAGGTTTGAAATCAGTGGATACCAGATTACAGAAAGAGTATTTTCTCTTTCTCTCTTTCCTTCCACAGTGTCTTTGTCTACTTATGGTAAAAAAAAAAAAAATAATCACTGAATTGAAACTAGAACATGCAAAGAGCTTGGTTTCTCTTATTCTACTCATGCAGAAATCAGTGGAGGGCAACAACTGCCATTTCTCACTTAGGCTTCAGATGAGATGGGATTTTTTTCTTTCATGTTCCACCTTTTCATATGCTTAGGACAGCTCAGCTCAGCTCTACATTTTCTTCCTTTTGGTTGAGTGCCACATCCAGCCACCCTACCTGTATCTCTTACAAAGTCCAGAATTAAAAAGGGAAATTATCATTAGTTTGCATAGTCTTAAGCTGGGGTCTTTTTTTCTTCAAAAAGAGGAGAAGGTAGATGAGTAGCTTCCCTAACTCTGTGTACAGCTCCAAGTACACCTCCATCATCTTAGCACTTCACATACTTTCATTGTGAAGAAGAGGGAGGAAACAGGTATTTATGTACTTCATCCTTCCTTGTGTCTCTTTTTTATGTCTCTTCCTCACACAGTGGCTACACTATTTACAGAGATGATTCCATAGAGATACAGGAACACTGTAACTGGGACTGCAGATCATGCATTGTTCCAAGTAGAAGAACAAAGTGAGCATTTCCAATGAGGACACAATACATCTTTTGCTGTACCCTCATTTATAGTATGCATGGTGCAAAAGCAATGATGTGACTTTATTCTTTTTCTGTTTGTCCTTTACACTTGCAGTTTGTAAACAGAGAGGGGTGAAGATGATACACCAAAAATAGAGGGAGAAAACCAGGTGCACAAGTTCCTGTGCCATCTAGAATAGGGAGGGAGCTAAAATTGCTGCCAACTGGGTAATTCGGGTGCACAAACTTAAAACTAATAGTAAACTATCCACATAGAATTTTTTGGCAAAACCAAGACCCCCTCCATTTGTCCAGAGTCGTATAGCATGTGAATGGCTTTGCACGGGAAATGATTCTGAACTTTGCAAATAGCTTTTATTATAGCTCCTCTGTGACACTGCTAGAAAACAGATTAGATCATAGCTCATTTCTCTTTTATTATTCTGACAGTGATTTCATTTGTTCAGAACTTCCATTTTGCCTTTAATATCTCATATGCGGTCACATTTTGGGAGCTTTAGGATGTGTTGGGTCTGCGTTCAGTGCTACATGTCTCTCACCTTAGCCAACTCATTACAGAGAAGCATCTTCCCTAAATAACAAATATTAACAAACATGTATGAACTTCAAACGATACAATTCCCAGTTCATTTCCTGGGCTATATCACTGCCAAAGAAGGATCAAATAAGGAGCTTGCCTTACCCCTAAAATAAGGCATGCTAGTGTGGGAAAAGGCTTTTGTTTTATATAAATATATATGTGTAACAGGGAAAGCAAATTAAACTCTGATCATGCAAAGAACAGACCTGGTGATCTCAGTCCTCAGCTAAAAGTGCTAAAATAAAAACATCTGATAGACCAAAACAAGCACTCCAGCCAGCTATTCTCCCATGCAACACATTATACTTCTGCCCTTAAGTCAACTGCATCAAAACGTTTGTACCACGCTGTCAATGCGCTCTCAAAAATGAAAATGGCTGGCCACAACTGAGTCCATTTTAAGACACGTTTGGTTTTACTGAGCAATACAAAGTCATTGTCCCTTTTTTTCCCAGCTATGTGCTGCTGCTCAGGTTGCCTGACCTAAGATTAGGTCTTTCCCCTTGGTCCATAAAAGCTGCATTGGCCATTTTGTACCAGTAGTCATTGGGATTGCCTGAACCAGCTCTGAAGTTATGCTGGGCAAAAACCCAGAAGAATAGCCTAAAGGTTTTTTTTTTTTTTTTTTTTTTTTTTTTTCATGCATAATGTCTTTTTAACTCAGTCCACAGACAGTAATTAATGATATAAAACTAAACTTAAAGAAAAAAAAAATCAGCCAAAACACAAAATGCAGTACAAATAAATACAACAGCCTGCAACAACAACAACAAAAAATCATTGTGCAGATCTAGCTAGATTCATTAAAATTAACTAATTTTTGGATTTAGTATAAAAAAAAAACATAACAAAAAGCCATAATTTAGGTTATACATTCTCAATTATGACTTCTTTTTTGTTTGTTTGTTTTTTTCACGTTATGTTTGGATCCTTTACCTACAAAAGCCAGATAAGATTTTTTTCCCCCTTTGGATCATGGAAAGATTTATTTCTGTGATGGCAGATATTTTAAAATATATTTTAAGTGTTTTCTATTATTCTCTCCTTCTGCTCTCCACACATGTTAAAATCCATTCATAGCAAGGGTCTGCAAAAGGAGCTGGGAAGGGCTATGTCCTTTTTCTGGGGCTTGTTTTCTTTGTGATTCTGCAAGTACGTTGCATTTGTGTGTGTGTGCTTGTGTGTGTGTGTGTGTGTGTGTGTGTGTGTACGTGCACAGGCTTAGTCCTCAGGTGGAACTGTGGTTCCTGTGCTTTCGTTCTCGAAGCTGTTATTCTGGAAGGGAATGGAGGCAGCTGTGTTTACAGCTCAAGTCTTGGCATACATTTACCAGAATCTATTATTCATATCGTTCAGTATCAGGGAGAGATCTCAGGCCACCTGTCTATCTGACAAATTCACCCTTTTGTGAGCTTTCTGTTCATAGCAAATTATGTTCACATTGATGAATTGAGTTTTTATGAGCATTGCTAACTAACATTCTCACAGAAGGCCAGGGGCAATAGACTGCAAGTGTTTCTGGTCCACAAGTAAATGTTAAAAAGAAAAAACTGCCAGTATTTAAAGACAATTTGCCATGGAGGGATAGTTGAAATATTTGGCAAAGCCTTAAAATTTATAAATTCAAGAATTTCCATAAATTATTGTGAATGGTAGGCTTATAAAAAATAAAAAATGATAATAATTATGTACGGTCTTCTGTGGTTGTAGAGGACTGTTTAGTATTCTGGGTATTCACAGGTAGCCAGTGATCACAAATTCTTACCAGGGCTAAACACAGAACAGTAACCATTTTTACAGAGGGATTCTTCCCTTGAAAAATCTTACAGTAAAATCAGTGGGGCAAAGCTATGTCCACACAAAATTACAGTTTACCTGGCTTTACATCATGGCACTGGTCTGCGTCCAAGACAAGCCACCAGTGATGGGAGCGTCTGTATCCTACAGCTGAAAAGATCTACAGTTACAGAACAAAATATTTTTGTAATGAGAAGTTTTCTTGTGATGGGATGTCATCCCCTATGTGCACCCAAATTCTTCATGCACTTTTTCCAGCTCTGAAGTCTCCATGACCCATCACTGTGGGCAAAAGTTAGTGAGGTGGATTAGAAATCTACAAACGCAAACTCCAAATAGAAAAGTAGATGAGTAAGTGCTAATACACATCAAGTACATGTGTGTACCAAAACACAGTGCATCTACTGCCATTTTATATGCCTTAGAGCACCTCAGACACTGTGCTTATTGTCACAATTGGAGGATAGGCTGATAGAAGTGGGGCTCTGTGTTGACAGATACCTGAATCCCACTGCAGCTATCACTAGGATGTTCATGAGACCTGCTGGCTTTAGCCTCAGATCTTCATCAAGCCGCATCCCCTCACTGGTGGTGGGACCCCAGAAGACCCAGGGGCTGCCTCTTAAGCTGCTCTGTCCCTCATGAGCTGCAGCCACCATGTCCAAACCTGACCATTATCCCTTCCATCTTCAGACATTTCCAGTCAGGGAATTAGGGTGACAAGCGCGTTGAGTTGCTGCCAGCCAACCACCAAATCACCAGCCTCACAGCACAGAGACCTTTCTCAACAAGGAACCTTTGCATTTTAATGTCACATGTGCCAATCAGGCTCTTTCTAGACCACCATTTTGTCCATCGGAAGCGCCGTGTGAATTTAAGCATTGCTGAAAGCCTCGTAAAGCCAGCCATTCATTAATGGGAGAACATTGTTCTGCTTTCCCTTTTTTAACCCATGCGTGTGATAGGTATCTTCAGCAGTGTCAAACAAATTTGTAGAACTGGTGATTAGTTGCCCAAAGAGCATAATATATGCATTATTAATTATAGAAGGTAAGTTTGGCTAATTGTCATTTCTATACAGTAGCACTGCACTACGATACATTTTAACAATCTATAAATAATTGATAATTTTTTTTCTTTCATCTTCCTTCCTAGTTTGCATAAAACTAATGACTTGGTAAATGTTACTCACTTCAAAATATTCCACTGCTCCTATGAAAATTAAACTAACACTGTAACCTTAGCAAAGAAGGAGATTTTTCTTCTTATTGTAGGTTAAAAAAAAAAAAAGAGAGAGATGCAACACTCACTTTTTTTATCAAAAATCTGTATATGAAATCCAAATGAAAATCGTGCATAATACAAAAAGAAAAAAAAAAAAGTGAGCAATAAGAGGACTACTGTAATAAATATGTTTGACTTTTAAAGGATCCAAATAAATTCAGGAAAGTTGTGATTTCACTTTATTCTCTGGTATTTTTTAAGCTTTAAACAGGATAAGACTATGACACACACACAAAAAAGATAGATCAAGGAAGCCTTCAGTGTGAAGTGGTAGTATTTGCAATACTTATCAAATAACTGCATGCATAATCCCATAAATCAGGTTAGCTGAAGAGTCAAAATTCTTCTTAAATGAGGTGTTTTGGTATAGTTTCTGGCTGCTTTGTTAATATGATTACAGTACCTTGCTGGTTCCTTGAAATGAAGGATTTGCCACAGCAAAAGTACAGTCTCTTTCTGAGTTCTCTGTTATTTCTACAAATTCACAGTCTGTCAGTCTACAGTGTTATGGCACTGAGGCTTTACTCTCTAATTTTCAGTGCAACTGAAT